>CM040243.1:34365005-34466892 GCA_022545495.1 Chrysanthemum lavandulifolium | reverse complement strand
AAATTTATATGAACACCAATAGCAAACTGATTAAAATAACAATGAAAAAAATGCATTATAATTAAGGTTGGAAAAAAAACTGATGGTCGTTTAATCGCAATTATAAGAATAAAAACTGAAAAATATATAAAAAATGCATTATAATTAAAATAAAAAACATACGGATTGTAGAAGTGTTTGAAAACAACTCACACCCAAATTGAACGAATACGGATTCCATGAATTATTTCCGGCGATTTGCACAACATTAGGGTTCGAAGACATCCAACTATTGGGGGATTTGATTTTAGGGGAATTGTACATAATTAGGTTGGGATATGATTGTGATTTGATATGAACAATTTTGGTAACAGATTTGTGAAGGTAACAGATTTGTGATTTGATATGAATAATTAGGTCAAAGCCTTTAATGTGATTGATTTCGGTTTTAATGAGGATTAGGAGTGATTTGGGGGATTTGGGGGAAACGGATCGTGGAATACACTGTGGGCGGGAATACTTTTGATCGGACGGTGCAAGGAGTTTTGGGAGAAATAAATGCCACGTGTCATTTTAATAGAATTTTGGGGGAGGAGTGATTTGAACAAACCCTCCTTTATATGGAGGGGTGATATATGATTGAAATAAAAAAATCCAAAAATACTCAGGGGTCATTTTTTAAAAATGACCAAACTATTGGGTTATAAACCTAAACTTAACAAAAAGAAGAACCAGAAAAACTTATGGTGTGTTTGGTTATAAAGAGTGTTGGATTTCGATATGGGTTTGGTTAATGGTGGAGCTTGACGATATAGATTGGGGGGACCGAAACATTATAGCGTGAAATGTTGTTTCTCCTATGAAGTTTCAATCAAAAAAAATTCTTAAGTGTTATTATTGATAGAGATTTTAAGAAATACTATATATGATTCTTTCAAGTTTAAACAAGACAAAAGTCATAAAACAAATATTACATAAAAAATTAAACATTAACACAAACAAACAATAAAATATTGAAACCTTAGAGAACTCTACCTGAAAAACTCAAAAACTAACGTTTGAATGAGTGTTCTTTCTTGAAACTTTGACGTTTTATAGGCTTTCATGCTTTTTTTTATCATATTTTAGAAGCGCCGTATCGTAAAATATGTTAACAAATTGCAGAACTTCACTCAAAGTCAATAACTACACACTCAAATCTAGTAATTACTCGTGAGATTTTATTTTTTATTATTCTATTTTTTTTATTTTAGTTTTTTTGGAATTATACTTATTTAATATATTTTTTAAAAAATATAATTAAAAATATTATTTTAATATAAAAAAATTTAATTAAAAAAAATACATGGTCCCACAACATTTCAGATCCCAATTCCCCCACTTTTTTTTTTTTTTTTTTTATTATATATATATATATTTTGATTACACATCCAAATCAAACTCAATGAAATATTTAATTTCTTTTTTTTTAATCTAAAATCTAGTCCACAACCACAAAACAAACACATTTACTCAAAACCCGACTCCCCCTCTTTATTATAAACCCTTTACATGACATATCCAAATCAAACTCAATGAAACATTGTTTCTCTTTTTAAAAGCAAAATCCAGTCCACATCAACAAAACAAACGCATTTTTAATAGGAGTCATCACATCGATTGTATTATGTTTTTTATTCTTTTTTTGGACGGCTATGTATTAGGTTTGTTACAAGCAAATTTTTACCGACTTAACAAAATTAAGTAATGTTTAAAATTAAGACAAACTAATTGCGATCAAACAGAGTCGGAGTCATCACATCGGTTGTTTTAAAAACCATTCTCGTGTTTAGTTTTCGTTTTCTAAATCTTATCAGTTTGAGTTCATGGTGATCAACCTAGTTAGATGCCTAACAAGCATCACTAGACACAAGTAAAAATTAAATGTGGAGATGTAGAAAGAGAAAATGTACATTTTATGTGTTAAATTTAGAGTGATTAGACATAAAATTATTCATGATATTTAAGCATGACAATCATTAAATGATAACTTATACTTGCAATTCATTATAGTTTGGTTATCTTGAAATTCAAGTTTTAAAGACAAATAAGCCAAGCTTGGCTGTAAGTATTTGAGCTGGGCTCGAGCTTTGCCGATTCTAAACGAGTTAAGCTCTGGTTCCCAATATGTGTTTTAAAGCATGTTTGAGGTGGAAAGAATGGTTTAAACTTAAAACGATTGCTTTTAACTATAGGTTTAAATAATTCAACTTTTGATATGTTCGTTTTTGCGTTGGACACAAAATATGGTTAAAACTTTTTAATAATTCAAATTTTGAGCTATTATTTGTTTTTGCCTTTAATGCGACATAGTTGCTGGATCTTTCTAGTTAATGAGAGAAAACCACTAGTTGTCCTTTTGCTTCGCGACAAATGCCCTAAAAGCAATACCCGCTTTTTGGTGAGTAATAACTCTGCTTATTGCATTACAACGAATGCTCTTAAAGCTCATATCTTGTTGATAACTCTACACGTTATCTAGTTACAATTTGAAAGTAGGGGTGAGCAGAAAAACCGACATGATCGAACTAGTAACCGAACCGAATGTGCTAAAACCAAACCGAACCGAACCGAATTAATAGCCCATCAAAGCCCAGCATCCCACTTGGTACATGCCGCATGAAAAAGAAAATGCGGCTGAGTTTAAAAAGCCCAGTGAACAGATATATAACAAAACAAATAATCAACTTAAACGAATGTCATCTGCTTAAGATCCATAAGCTCCTGAATCGTAAATTTAATTGCTTAAGATCTTAAGTTAAATGTCACGTTAGTTCAATTATCACATAATGTAATATCTTAAATATTTAATGGTGTTCCCAGTTCTTAGGTTAAAAATTCAAATTATATCAAAATTTCGGAAAACAATTTCTTAGGGTATTACAATGTTAATAGCAAAACATGGTAGTGTCCAAATACAATTTAGTGAAACACGTCAAACTAAAGTAAACTAGAAACTAGCGTTATCGTCACAAAAAGGATATATACTTTGTGGAAGGTCCTTTCTAGTAATTAGTAATTACACATTACACTTCTTTTTTGCACGTTTCGGTATTCACTTGTTTTGATTGGTTAAATTGGTAAGTTTTCATGTCAATAACCGGCATAAAGGGTTCAACTATGTAGTGTGTCATAAGTAATACTAAAAGGCTGATCTTGACACACCATTTAAAGTATAATAACTAAAACGTGACAAATAATGGTCCAGTTACCAAAACGAGGGGTCACTAACAGACTTGGGTGTTTTATTTCTAAGAGAAGCATTGATCTCTAAAGCTCAGTGCTAAATGAAAAGCAAAGTTCATACGATATGGTATCTTTGACTCCTTCTAGAACTCAAACTCTAGGGAAATGATCTTTCTTGATTAACTGAGAAAATTAGAAAGAGACAGTAAGAATACATACAGTTAAAAGCTAAAGAAAAATAAGAAATGAATGCAAGCTAAATGTATGATAATAATGGAAATGTAGACATAGAGATGGCTAGGGGCATGGCACTACTAAATGTGTATGAGTGACACATGAATTGAATCTATATGATGCATGTGCAATGAGGTCATTTAGGAAGCAATTTAGAGACGAATATCAAGTATCATTCACAATTATCCAATGATCAAATATAGTGTGTCTAAGGGGCCATTGATAACAGCATATATAAAACCTACCTTCGCATTCCTTTTGCTGTTCTTTGCATGCCTCCTTTTTCTCTTTAAAGCCCTTTTGTCAGTATTTGTCGTCTTGAACCGTCTCTTTATGGTACCATGAGGAGATACAAGGCTCTGCACATATACAGGAGTATCATTCACAATTATCCAATGATCAAATATAGTGTGTCTAAGGGGCCATTGAAAACCGCGGCATGGTCGTTTTGGGAATAATTTCGTTAGGTAACGTTGGTAGGTAATTAACCTGTCTAGTAATAGGATTAGTTACTAAAAGTTCAACATTTTTGGGAGAGATGCATACTAGACCATTTGAAGAACCAACAATATGATAGTTATTGCATATAAACGAACTGACTAAAGACTCACAACAACCACGGTGCATAATGATCCTTTTGACAAAATGAATACCTCAACTCTCTAAATAATAGGAGCAGAACGGCGTGCGGAATTAAGAACACGTCCGTCAATATACTAACCAAAACTTTCAAACAACTTGGCCAGATTGCTTTATGACAGTTAAAATGAACTCAGCATTTAAGATAAATAGATGCCAATATAAAACGTTTTAAAATAAGAGCTACATATAATCAAAAGAAGCAATAGGAAAACCACAAGCAGCATTTCAAACAACTTTTTACCACATCCTGACTTCAGCAATATGAAAATCATGGTAGTCGCACCCATTATAGAGATGCATTTCATACAAAAAAAGATTAACACGGCAATAGCACAAGATGACTGTAGCATTGAAAAAAGATCATAATAAGACAATAACACAAAAACCATTATTGTTTCATCCCCACCAACATGCCACAAGTATAGGATACATAATGTTGATAAAGAAGAGCAACATCCCCTCAATTACCATCATTTGATACGAGAACACTACACTTCTGGAATGCCCATTTCCATATAAGAATGTGTCATCATGACCTATACCATCATTACAATAATCCACTCAATCAGACCATCGATACCACATTTAAAGGATCTAAAGAATGTTTTTGCCTCATCATATTTGTATTAGGCACAGAATATATCTGACATGTCCTACTTTTCATAGAGCGAAAAAAAACACAAATCTAAAACAATGTTTTATATGCAAGGTTCGTATCACCCAAGACTTGGGCTGGTTCTCTACAATCGAGCCATTTAACTCCGTGTCCGTTCCAACTTTTAAGAACTGTCTTCTTCAGTCACCCTGTTTAAAACAATACCGAATCATTGAGAAAGATAGAATACAAATTGTCAAATCAGATAAAGATAAAATTTGAAAACATACATAGGAAGTGTATTCAGGTCGTAAAGATGACGACAATATTTGGAAGGGGTCCTCTGTGGGTAAACCGAGTCTGCATGTCCATCTTCTGTAGCCAGTAGAGACAAATACCAGACTGCCAAAATAAAAAGAAAGAAAACGTTATGAAATATACAAAAAAAGCAAGCGTTTGTTTACTGCCACTCCTTTCATTTACACATCAGCAAATAATAGTAGGCTACTATTTACCCCTCTATGGCCATGGCATTCTCCATCCCTCTGCTCTATCTTTGGCACGCCAATACATCATCTTACTTCAAAGTTCAGAGTCAACATGCCTTCTTTTTTATTCTACATCCCATATCTCACTTGCTCACTCATATTCTCTCTCTAATTCAACTTTGCCAGTTGGTTTAGCAATTAAAAAAAAATGGTGGAAAAAAAATACAGAAGATGTTTGTAATTTATGCATTAAGTTTAGAAAAGTTTTAAGCTTACTGATTTGCACTCTCTATATTCATGAACTCTTAGTTAACAAATTTTATTAGTAAAGACATGTATCATTCTATTTACACTTCAATCAATATTAACATTTAACAGAGAACGATGGATACTATACATGCTCAAATGATACACGGTCTAGCCTTCGCAATTACTAACATTTAAAATAAACTATTTCACTTATGTTACAGTAAAAATGATGGTGTTGGTGGTAAAGGGCCATGAGTGGTAGTCTCACTGATGGTAATTAATAAGGTTTGTCAAAAATAGGTATGGGCATACGCTAACAAGAGTAAGAGGGATGGTTAAAAAAGTGTCATCATAATACTAAACAGAGTGTTCAGAAAAAGAGCAATAATAGAATACAAAAAAAGAGCAATAATAGAATACAAAAAGTTCTCACAGGTTCCTTAGGTTCATTTAATACACTACTATAGTTTAATGATCACTTTCAACCAAATCACTGCTACTATATTCGTATTGTATTACCACTTTCAATCAAGTCACTGTTACCTTTATTACCTCTATAACTTAGTTATCACGACTATCTACTTTCTCCACTAAATGTACATCACTTATGCATTTAAAAACTCAAAAAACAACAAAATAGATTGGCATGCCCTATTGAATCCCCCCTCTACCGACCGGATGTCAAGCAACCCATTCAGGTATTGCTGAGATATGCCGACACTGAGCAACCCATGCCAATGGCCACCCCAGCTGTAGCGAATGCTTTCAGATGATATATATTAGCTATCATATAATCTATTAAAATTTTGATATGTGAGTAGTCCATAATTACTATCTTTTAGAACCATTGATATAGATTTTTATGGGTTGTTCTTGGCACAGCCTTATAGATTTCCTAATCATTAAATGCAAATGTAAAGAAAAAAACTGCCATATACATTACCTATTTTAGGATCATCCACATCATGAGGAGCAAACTCAAGAAATACAGCTTTTTCCTCCGAGCTTATACAAACGATCTTGGCCTTAAACTGTCAAAATACATATATCATGTTTTACGCAAGTGACCGGTCTAATTTTGTTATCAGGTAACAATAAACCGTATAAGAAAACAGTGCTTACATAATCCGACGCAGCTTGTACAGTAATGAAAAAAGGAGCCAGGGCATCAACCCTGTTTAAACAATTACATTAATTATTGGTTTGTAGTTTAAATAGCAAAACAAATGCAAATAGGGAAAAACAGAAGACTTGCTTGGAAAAATATTTCACGAAGTGAGAGTATGTAGCTTGTAGCTTAAACTCCTGATGATGACTCATGAAATTCTGTGCGTCCTCCTTGTACAGTTCTTCATTTTGCTCGATCTAAATCATGTAAAAACGCAATAACTCATAATTTAGAATGAGTTACATGTGTTAATAAGCAATTATGTATGGTTTTACCTGACCGGAAAGTAGCTCCCGTACTATTCCATGATTATGTTCATCATGAGTTATTTGTTCAGCTAGGGCTCTTAGCTAGAGATAACAATTGAAATCAGAATAAAGTACAACTCCTTAAATAATAGTCGCTGATATCGGATATCGCACAACACTAACCAAACAGTTGCCATCTCCCATGACTTTAACATGTTCAAACTCAAAAAGCTTCATCCTGATAACAAAAAAATAAATGTTGTCGCATTGAAAACAAACAAGAATGCAAGCCAGTTATCTGATAGGCAAGTATCAACTGACTAAAACAGGGCGAAATCCAAGCTAAACATTGCTATCATAACCTAGAAAATTGCTAGCTATTAATTGTAAAACTGTTTACAATGTGTCACTTGTTTGTTTCACATTATGCTAATAATTTAAGAGTTAATCAAGAGAGTAAAAAATCAGGACCGGGTTACCAAAGGACCATGACTTGACACTTCAGACGTGGCCCACCAAAAGTTCAAACCAAAAACTTGAGGCCCCGACCCAAACATTTTTCGCCACTCCTGACCAGCGCGTTCCAAAAACAGCCCAAAACTCAGATCTGACCACGAGAAAACTACCTTAAAAAATATTCCTCAAAACCACAACCATAACAATCCCTGACCCTAACCAAGAAACAAGAAATCAAACATCTGTTTGGCCAAACAGCCACCACGAACCAAACCCATACCTTAATCCACAACCCAAAAAAACACTTTGCATCAAAACTGAACCGATCCGAACCATACACGACCTACCTGAACCATAATGAACCAACCTACATACACGACCCAACTCGAACCATACAAAAACAACCTGAACCATAACCATACACGAACCGGACCAGGAAATCAAACATTACCTGTCCATTAGTCTTTCCTCATCCGGATCATCGCCAGGCTGCAAAATAAACAAAAAGACAATTGGGTAAATATGTGCTCAACAGTTAACGTATCGACATTCACATAATACACACAAACACATATATTGATGTACCTCTCGAAAAAACAAGTACTCTCTCCTATGATTCTTTGACAAGCACTTGAATGCGAAATTACCTCCTTCTATCACCACAACCGGAATCAAAGGATTCTCACTCAATTTCTGCAGAAAACAGGTATCATCGGAAGCAATCAAGGCTTTATTCTTGTTTTCCCCAACACAACTCATGATGCAATCTTGAGCATGCATGTTGTCTTTATGCCCACAACTGCAAAGAAAAAGAATCGTTTAAATAAGAGCTGATATAAATAAAATCCTTAATATATGAAGTAAAATATACTCACTTTTTAGTCGAGACTTGATCCCTCATCGAGTCATATATACTCTCGATACTATGTTCAGTGAATTGGTTCACATAAAACGCAAGTTCCTTCCATGTACAAACTGTCACTACTATTTCAAATTTCATGCCTTTATACTTCATGTTTCGAATGTTCATTTTTTGAATGAAGCATTGAAAGAGGAATGAGCCATCAAGATAGATCTGTGACTTCTGAAAACGTAGAACAAAGTATCAATCGATAAGTCACAAATCACTACGATATTATCAAACCTATGCTTGTTAATAACAATTTTTTTTAGTTATCCTTGTATCCCTAACTCTCTAAGAAATTTACAGGTTCATTTTGGGACTTAAGACATCTAAAAACTAATTTGTACCTTCTTGGCTCGAAATCTAGTTTTATTGCTCCTTTTCTTTTTCATCAATCGATATTTCAGCCCTAAACGACTTCGCGCAACCCCTTTAAACTTGCCCACCAATAGCTGAAAATCACAAGAGTATGAATAAACGAGTCAGAATCATAATGATCATTCTTACTCAAAATAAACTAATCAACAATTTAACGAACTACATATCAATTTAAAATACTAGACGAGTACCCGTGCATAGCAACGGAATTTTCTAGCGGCAAACATTTATGGTTGAGATAAAACGTGAAATAACCAAAATGCATAGCGACAAGATATATAGCAGCAAACAACTATAAGTGTTTCGTATAACATTTATACATAAAACATGAAATAATCAAAATGTAATTGCAAAAGAGTGTAACATGCGATAATTCAAATCAAAGGAAAAATACTAAAATGTATCAAAGAACATATAAAAACATTTAGTGAAACAAAAAAAAAAAAAAAAAAAAAAAAAAAAAAAAATACATCAATTATAAGATAAGATAACTAACAATGCACGTTATTCGTTATGTAAAACTTTTGGTACACATACGACATTTGAGGTGTAGACTCGTTGACCGAACTCTTGCAGTGGTCTCAATAATACTTTTGTAGTCCTACATGATATTCTTCTAAACAACGCAACATAAAACTGGCCATGGGAGAAAACATAGTCAATTTTGTAAACAAAAAGGGTATATGTAAAAGTAGACTTATTTCATGAACATCTTCCGCGTGGCGAGTGTATGACAATCAGAGAGTCAATTTTGTTTTGCAACCCTAGGTGCTAATGTTCTGAAACATAACATATGTTAGACTTTTAGTAGGTTGCACCATTGAACATGCAATTATAATATAAATTTTATAGGCCAATGATCAATCAATTATGCTCTTGATGGTCAAAAGAATAATTTTATGTAAAAGATTAAGAAGATAGTAGATGCAAGTTTCTTCCAACATGCCAACAAGACACAGTGATTGAGAGGTTTCAGGCCCATTAAGGGATTAATAAACAGCCCCTTTTCAAGGAGCTGCTAGACTGCTAGTAACCACCATTATTAAAAGATTTCCAAAAAAACTTTTAGGGTCGGGGCGACAGATATCGAAACATAAAGCTCTTAAAACATATGGAAAGTCTCACCTCTTTATCTTTTTGGGTGAGAGTAGGAAGATCGATATGAATTTGGGAGGCATGAAGTGTGAACAAAGCCCCAACTAAAGTTGCAGAATTCTTAATCTTGCAATCAACATTGTTTCCGTCCACTTTGTCAACCTACACAAGTTTCATGGTTTTAAGTTTTGAGTACGCATGTATTTGTTATTTCAACATAAACAACCAACATGCACTACTGTATCAAACATGCATATCCACATCTAAATTGTTCGCCGACCAAATATTAACTCACCCTATATAGGGAAAACGAGAAGCGCTACATTTGTATAAAACTTAAGAAAATTAATGTCTTACCTCGAGCCAAACAGAGGTATTTTCACTTCCACCAACAAAAATGTTGTCTCCCTTCTTCATAACCTGCAAATACCACATAACAAAATACAACATAAGCCTATAAAAACCACAAAAAAGAAATCATATATTCTAATGAGTACCACCAGAAAATTCTCGAGAAACTTTATAAAGCCCAAAACATCTTACGAGGACCAAAATTCATTAAGCTACAGGTTTATATCGTTTTTTGTTACATTGTTGGCATCAGTTAATTATGTGAAAGGCAAAATAAATATGAACAAACATGTATATGCACAGCATACTGACCTTAGCAAGTCCATCAAAGTTGATTCGTAGCACTTGAGAAGAAGCTTTCTTGACCATTTTTAGGGACAGGATAACATTATCATCATGTTGAAGGGAAATTGCCTTCTCACTCTTGTTCACAACATGCATCTCAGCACCAACTATATCGAGCATAACCTGGAAGTAAAATAAATTGAGTTAAGTTCAAAACATTTTGTGATAATCTCGATTCTAAATACGTTTCAAAGAAGAACCAACAGTTACAATAGACCCACAGGAGATTATATAAAGATGTGATCAATTAAAGAGGATCAAAGAAAAAGAAAAAACAAGAACAAACATCATAAAGCTTATTAGTGCTCTTGACAACATCCCTCAGATTATCCAAAGTCTCTTGGTGATATGCAAAGTCTCTTCATGAAAAATCAAATCGTGCGACTGCATATTCACATTAACCCAATCATCAACAGAAATTTCACATTTAACAGCATGGCGACACACCAATAAATCAACAAATAAAACTCACTCGTTCCTAACTGAAACAAGTTCCAACAACTTAAAAGATCAAAATTGGACTAACTACATAAGAACAAGTACCAAAAATATAGAAATAATTTCATACAAAATTACATAATCAATATCCAAATTAACCTATCATTTCAATATCACAAAGTTGACATAACAGCAATTCATACTTAACCATTAACATCACTATATGAGCATAACAAATCAACAACACAAATATAAAACAAACTAAAAACTAAATTTGATTCTTTTAAAAAACCTCGTATACAACAGCATCACAAGGATTACACACATGTTAAAATTGATTAATATTCGCGTAGATTTGCAGTAAAATCAATTGCAAAAAGTACCTCTTACAGTCCCACTTAAAATCACTATATTACAAATCTTAGAATCAACACCCACAAATTAATTTTTCGATAAGTTATAGTAATCCGTAGTATACTACAATATTCTAGTATACTACAGAGAGCCCTCCTTGCAATAGCCGGGTTAGCTGATATCTGCCACAATTACAAAATCAGTTACACTTGCAAAGTATACACATCACAACGGTGGTGTGTAACAGCCACTTAAATTTATTAGATAAGAACTGAAAGCATTACCTGCACCAACTCGTCAGTACTCATAGCACAAACAGGAAGCTGATCAGCAGGCAATACGTGTATGCTTGCACCAGTTTGACTCTGCAATCTCTTGATGACATCTCCATTCTTGCCCAGAAGGCACCCAACAGTGTTGTTTGGAACAAGCAGTCGTGCAGTGACCACATTTTCATTACCGGTTCCACTTTCTTCCTCAACAATCCTATCATGAACTTTCAATAAAGCATCTTGGGCAGCACTTTGTAGCTCCATATCAGTATTCTGCGTTACTGGGTTCTTTGTTGAAAAACTGTACACTACAATTACCATCTCTTCTGAACCAGGAACTGAGTCAGCAACTGTGATCTTAAATTGAGTCTCTTCACGCAACGCCTTCACTACCCCACTACCTTTGCCAATTACGCTACCAATCTTCCTAGAATGACATAGTATTCGGTAGACTGTTTCTGAAGCCTGTGAGTTTTCTGATAACTGATCGCCAAATTTTCCTCTTTTATTACCAACCATATCAGAAAACGGAATAGCGCGTCTTTTGAAGGACCGCCTGTTATCTTCCATATTGCTAAAATCTAACCTGATGAATCCAGCAACATCAGCATAGTAGAACAAAACTTGGTAATGATGTAATATTGACAATATATAGATCAAGTACTAGTATACGCCAGAAGTATAAACCAGCCCCTAGTACCCTGCTATAGCCAGAAGCTTGATAGAGAGTAAAGCTAACTAGCTAATAAAGCAGCTTTATAAGAGATGAACTGATCATTTTTTACAAGATATAAATAGTGTGTATTCTCCAAGACGGTACAAGTTTCTTCCAACGCATACAGCTTTCTAGATGTGGATGGTGACATCTATACAGAAGGATCTTCATTTAAACTAGTCTTTTCTCTCTATATTCTTTCAACTAGACTTTGATGTTTTTTAAACCAACGACAAGAGGGAGGTCAAGAGCACATGGACTATGACATATATTAAGTAATGCACACTTGTGCTAGGAGAGTATTTAAAACTTTACTTAAGTTACCAGAATCCATCGAATTTAGATCACTCATTCTCTCAACCTTAAACGTATAAACATCTAAAGTGGGTTTCTTAAATTACCAGTTTCAGATATAGGTTTCTTCTTCGGCTGTAACAAATAAAATAGCCGTCTCTTACTTTTCCGTGAACTAAAGATCAGCTTGTGTAAATCTATCTATAATCTTTGTATCATGTTGTTCACTGTTACAGCAGAAAACGAAACAGATAAATGTCTCTTATGTGTCCATGAACAAAAACTCTAAAACCATTCTTAGAAGAAAAAAAGCCAAGAAGTCGTACAGTTATATAGCGACACAAAATATTTGCTCTCTTGTGAAAAAATTTCAGGACTTGAATATTTTGACACTTATCACAAACTAGCCCAAAAAATGACAAGAGGTTCACCTGGTACACCGACGGACTAATAACTGGAGTTCTCATACTCAAAGTTGTAGACGAAGATAAGTTATAAGCATGCTAAATTATCCACAATTTTATACCTGATGGACTAATAGTAGTACGATTGCAATAACCAGGGTCAAATAAGTCGTGTTGTATAAAAAGTTACTAGGCTATGTGGTCAGCTGACTTAGCATGTAATCACCAATGTGGATATCAAGCTAACACTTAAGAGCATGCATAATGCGGTTCATCTTCACCAAAAAGAAAAAACTTACTTATTATGAGGAGTATATAGTATATACACATAAATAAAGTTAAGTAGTTAGATTATACTGTAAATTTGATAATTCTAGGCAGAAGATGACAACAGATTTGGACTTCTTAAATCACGTTACTCTATATATGCATGAGTATGATGTGGGAAGTAGAACATGCAATATGATTGACTACTATTCACATTTATGTCTTGGGGGATATTTTTTCTGAAACTACCATTCACATTTTATGTTTGTATGTCAACCTGTGCGTGTGTGTAATATACAGAATCGGATAAACATTACCCGGTTACTTCACTTAAGCCCTCGCCTTGCAAAGAAATGCAGAGTTAGTCACCTAGGTTGTGCCTTCTAATTTTAATGTTCTTGTCTACTATCAACTAACATTACTTGCCTCACTTAGCCCCCACAAAATTAAAAGCTTCCACAAATTAAAAAAGTAAAAGAGCTATAAAAAAATAATCAACCAATTACAAGCTACATTAAGTCAATATAATTAAGTCCTATGAGAAAAGAAACGAAGTTGAGTGGATAAACCGTAAATAAAGTAACCTAGTCACTGACTACGCAAAGAAAAAATAAGCTACACATCAAAAGTATAAAATATGTATATTTAATTTTAAAAAAAAAAAAAAAAAAAAAAAAAAATCAGTAATAGATGTAAAATTAAAATAAACCTAAAAAGCAAATGACAGAAACAGTCATCGCCTTTTCATCTTCAACATTTGTTATCCGTTCATAATTACCAGCAAAAACCAGTGCCCAATTGCCCACCTGAACTTCAGATCCGCCCATTTGAACCCATTTTTTGTAAATTTGTGTATCAAATTCCGCCCATCTGCCCCCATTCTAATTATCCATGTCGCCCAAGCCTGCCTAAAGCCTATAAAACACTACCCAATCTACCCAGTTTCATCCTTATGGGCCGACATTGCCAGTATTCGCTATCAACAAAAAAAAATCCAAATCCAGAATCTTTTGCACCGCAGTAAACATTCATGTTTCTCATAACAAATAAATGAAGTGCTTACTAGAATCTAGATTAGCTCGGCAACATACTGTTTAATGCAAAGCTTATTACGAGTATGCAAATCACTTGTGTGACTGGCCGACATTTGATCGAACACATGAACATCGCTCTGATGACCCTCTATGTTTTAGGTCATGGCACGTACTCAAGTAATATCTAGTGTGATAATAATTAACATGCGGTGCCTACTAGATTTTCTACTAGATTAGCTCAGCAACATAGTGTTTAATGTAGACCTTATTACAAGTATAAAAATCACTTATGTGATTGGCTAACATTTGATTGAACACTCTGATGACCCTCTATGTTTTAGATCATGGCACATACTCAAGTCCCTGATTATAGCATGTGGTTAGTGGCATATTTTATGGCGGAATAACAAACTAAATAAACCGTGCATTCGATCTACTTTTAACCTAAGCATAGAACTCTAGTAACTGCTGGAAAACTGAAAACACATAGAGTTGTACCTCGCAGAATCATCAACGATAGCAGGCTGCGAATGTGCTCTACTTTTCTTATTCCGTTTGAACTTGGAGCTTTTATTGAGTCCTAATTTTTTTTCGGACACGTCCGCCAATTTCTGAAAATCGCAAGAGTATGTATAGCGAGTCAGAATTTACATCAATAAACACAACCACGTGCTGATTAAGAAACTAGATGATCCATAATCAAAATCAGATAACGCGCCGTAAACTAAACTAATCACAGAGTAACACATTATCGTTAACCTAAGTATCCGTAAGTTAAACTGAATGTAAGTTAACCTAACTGACCATAAATAAACAAAAAAATATCCGTAAATTAACCTAATTATACATAAATTAGCAGAATTACACGTTAATTAACAAAAATTAACCAAATAATCCGTTAATTAACAAAATTATTCGATAATTAACAAAATTAACCTAAATGTTTTAAAAAATAACCAAATTATACGTTAATTAACAGAATTATGCGTTAATTAACAAAATTAACAGGTGAATTCGAGTAATTAACAGGTGAATTAACCTAAAAATTGAAGTATGAGCATTAAAAAAAATGAAAATAACCTTCGTCATAATCGGATATTGATTTGGGGGAAATGGGGATTATTTGGGGGAATTTTGAATGTGAGAAAAAGGGCGGTGAATGTGAGATATTTATAATCAGATTTTTAAGCTTTCTCATAATTAAATTGTACATGAACAACTGGAAATCCATTGTGTGTATGATAGAAAGGGGTTTTTTTCCAAGAGAGGATTTGGGGGTTTTTGCTCAAACACGCAGATGCAGAACGAACAAGGAAGAAGGGATACAAAATATACTTCTAAACTAGTACTTGTTTGGTCCTTGTGGTTTCTTTTTCTATACAAGAAAATATAGGGCTAAGCAAACCACCCGAACGGACCGGACCGACCGACCACATTCGGTCCGGTCATCGGTCTTAGCTTTTGGACTAATTTGATCTTGGCCGTGTTCGGTTCAGTCCGGTTTCGAACGCAAACCGACTCTTTTGCCTTGTTGGACTGGACTGACCGAGACCGGACCGGACCTATTACATTCGTCCGAGACCGGATCCTTTTGCCTTGTTGCACATTTTCATCCGTTTTTACACGTTTTCGTCCGTTTTTACACATTTCCATCTCTTCTTACACATTTCATCCTTTTGTCTGTTTTTACACGTTTTCGTTCGTTTTGCACGTTTTTGTCCGTTTTTGCACATTTCGGTCCATTTTTGCACGTTTCCGTTCGTTTTTACACGTTTCGTTCGTGTTTGCACATTTTCGTCTGTTTTTACACGTTTTCGTCGTTTTGTTCGTTTTGGCACGTTTCAGTCCGTTTTTGCACGTTTACATCCTTTTTTCCACGTTTCCGTCCGTTTTTGCACGTTTTTATTTGTTTTTACATGTTTTCGTTTGTTTTTACACTTTTTATACTCGTGTATAAAAACGTGTAAAAACGAACGAAACGTCAAAAACAAACAAAAACGGACGAAAACGTGTAAAAACGGACTGAAACGTGTAAAAACATACCTGAATGGACGAAAACATGTAAAAATGGACAAAAACGTGCAAAAACGGACGAAAACGTGTAAAAACAGGCTGAAACATGCAAAAACGTGTAGATCATATGAAAACATGTAAAAACGGAAGAACACGTGCAAAAACGTGTAGACCTATTGATTTCAGAAGAACTGTTGGGGGTTCTTCTTTTGTTTGTGAACATTGTGGTTTCAATGGTCATACCATTGATAGAATGATAAGTGCTTTAAACTAATTGGGTACCCTACTGATTTTGGTAAAAAGAAGAATTTTCAAAATAATAAAGGAAAAAATGTTTCTAACAATTATGTGGGTACTAGTCCTTCTTCTGCCTTCACATATGATCAAATGGCTACTCTTATCTCTTTGATTAAAGAAAATTATGGTTCTGGAAATGGTGTACAGGCCAATATGGCAGGTACTTTTTATAACTGCAGCAGATTGTTTAATGAAAACTTTGAGAAGTTTTTTTGTTCCAATAGTCAGTTGCATCATAATCTTGTTACTAAGGGTTCTGGTGCTAATCAGCACATGACATATACTGATAAATTTCTTGTGAATGTTGTTGATGTGTCTCATCTTAAGATTAAAGTTTCTCATCCTAATGGTACTGAAGCTTTTATAACCAAAAATGGGGCTTTGACTAATTACTTGACCTTATATGATGTTCTGGTTGTTCCAAAATATTGTGTTAGTTTATTATATGTTCGTAAGGTTGCCAAGGATAGTAAATTGATTATTGCTTTTGATGAGGCTCATTGTTATATCTTAAATCAGGACTTGAGGGCAGGGAAAGTTCTGGGGACGGGTAAACAGATTGGTGGCTTATATTACTTTGATGGAAATCAAGGTAAAGACCTTGAGAGGTTTTCTGTTAACAGTGTGTGTTTTTTATCCAAATATACTTGGCACTGCAGACTTGGCCATCCTGCATACCAAGTTTTAAATGTTTTAAAACCTATTTTGGGATTTTCTAACAAAGATTCTAAACTTTGTTGTGATATTTGTCAAAAGGCTAAACAAACAAGGGAACCTTTTCCTTTAAGTGATCATGTATCTAAACATTTGGGGGTGATTAAGTTCACTTAGATTTATAGGGGCCTTATAAAGTGACCAGTAGGGATGGATATAGATATTTCCTTACTGTGGTTGATGATTTTTCTAGAGCTGTTTGGGTATATCTTTTGAAGAACAAGACTGAAGTTTTTGAAAACTTAATTGTTTTTTATAATTATCTAAAAACTCAGTTTAATCAAAATGTTAAAACCTTTAGGAGTGATAATGGGACTAAATTTGTTAATCAGCACTTTACTTTGTTTTGTGAGAAAAATGGGATTGTTCATCAGACTTCATGTAGTTATACCCCTCAACAAAATGGCATTGTTGAGAGGAAGCATAGGCATCTTCTCAATGTGGCTAGATCACTTTTGTTTCAGGAGGGCTTCCCCTGAATATGTGGTCTGAGTGTATTCTAACTGCTACTTATTTGATTAACAGATTACCTTCCTCTGTGCTAAATGGGCTTTCTCCTTTTGAACTTGTGCATAACTTTGCTCCTTCTTTGTTACACTTGAGGGCTTTTGGGTGTCTTGCTTATGCCACTATTCTAAATAGTCATGATAAATTTTGTAGTAGGTCTGAAAAGTGCGTCTTAATTGGATATTCTAATTATAAAAAAGGGTACAAATTGTGGAGTCTTGATCAGAAACATGTTATTTTCTCTAGAGATGTTAAGTTTTTTGAGGATATTTTTCCTTTCAAGCAAAGTGTTACTGTTTCATCTCAGTTTGATCAAGATCCTAGTCACCTAAAATTTTTAAATTCTGATACTCTTGATGACCTACCCAATGATGAGAACAATAATGAACCCAGCCCTAAGAGGCATGGCAGACCATCTCCTTATCTAGACAGTCCTTTTAAGTTACCAAATGAGGGTGTTGGGGGGCATTCTTCTGACTTAAATGATTCTACCAGTGAGGATGAGAGGTCTGCAGCCCTTGAGGAAAATGTAAATAGTCCAAATTCTTAGGGTAATGAGTTTCTCATTCAGTCTCAGGAAAGTCATCAGGATACTGGTTTTAGAAGGTCTTCTAGGCCTTCTGTTTTTCCAAAGAATTTTAATGATTTTGTAGTTGATTCTAAAGTTAAATTTGGTTTAGAAAAATATGTTAACTATTCAATTTATCTAAAGATAACTATTGTTTCTCTACTACTTTAAATCAACAGTCTGAACCCACAAATTTTCGGGAAGCTTCTCAGCATAGACATTGGAATGATGCTATGAATGATGAAATGAATGCTTTACATAGGAATGATACCTTTGAAATTGTTGAGCTTCCTGCTGGTAGGAAGGCTATAGGCAGTAAATGGATTTTTAAGATCAAGTATAAGGTTAATGGTGAGGTTGATAGATTTAAAGCTAGGTTAGTTGCTATTGGTTTCAATCAAAGGGAGGGAATTGATTTTGATGAAACCTTCTCTCCAGTTGTTAAGATTGTTACTGTTAGATGCCTTATTAACCTTGCTGTTCAAAATGATTGGTGTTTGTTTCAGTTAGATATTAACAATTCTTTTTTATATGGTGATCTTGATGAAACTGTCTATATGAAATTGCCTCTTGGTTATTATGATTCTAATGATAAAAGAGTATGCAAATTGAAGAAAAGTTTATATGGGCTTAAGCAGCTCTAGGCAATGGAATGCTAAGTTGATCGCAGCTTTAATTGAGAATGATTTTGTGCAAAGCAAAGTGATTACTCATTGTTTACTAAAACGGTGATAATGTGTTTCTTTGCATTACTTGTTTATGTAGATGACATTATAATCACTAGAAACAGTTTGCATGAAATTGATAATGTTAAGCGCTTTTGAAAAGCAAATTCATGATCAAAGATCTTGGCAAACTAAAATATTTTCTTGGTATTGAAGTATTAGAAACTAAGAATGGTTTATGTTTAACTCAAAGAAAGTATTGTCTTGATCTTATTTCTGAGTTTGGCTTACTTGCTGGAAAGCATGCTTCTGTTCCACTGCAGCCTAATCTTGCTTTGACTAGTGAGCCCTCTGATACTGATCCTAAACTTAAGAATATTACTGAGTATCAAAAATTGATTGGTAAGCTTATTTACCTTACTACTACTAGCGTGAAATGTTGTTTCTCCTATGAAGTTTCAATCAAAAAAAAATCTTAAGTATTATTATTGATAGAGATTTTTTAAGAAATGCTATATATGATTCCTTCAAGTTTAAACAAGACAAAAGTCATAAAACAAATAACATAAAAAATTAAACATTAACACAAACAAACAATAAAATATTAAAACCTTAGAGAACTCTACCTGAAAAGCTCAAAAAGTAATGTTTGAATGAGAGTTCTTTCTTGAAACTTTGACATTTTATAGGCTTTCATGCTTTGTTATCATATTTTAGAAGCGCCATAATGTAACATATGTTAACAAATTGCAGAACTTCACTCAAAGTCAATAACTACTCACTCAAATCTAGTAATTACTCGTGAGATTTTATTTTTTATTATTTATTTTTTGGGGGGAGGGGGGCACCGCCCTTCCCTGCCTCTATTATCCTTCGCCCCTAGATTTTGTTCTAAATTTGGATTTGATGTAGGTTTGATAGAGTGGAATTATATTTATTTAATATATTTTATAAAAAAATTATAATTAAAAATATTATTTTAATATAAATTTTTTTAATTTTTAAAATATTTAAAAAAAAGAAAAAAAAAAAGAAGAGATAAAACACATGGTCCTACAACATTCCCAAAACCTGACTCCCCCACTTTTTTTATAAACCCTTTTATACTTTTTATATTTTGATTACACATCCAAATCAAAATCAATCAAATATTTAATTTCTTTTTTTTAATCTAAAATCCAGTCCACAACCACAAAACAAACACATTTTCTCAAAACCCGACTCCCTCTCTTTATTATAAACCCTTTACATTACAAATCCAAATCAAACTCAATGAAACATTGTTTCTCTTTTCAAATCCAAAATCCAGTACACATCAACAAAACAAACGCATCCTTAATAGGAGTCATCACATCGATTGTATTATGTTTTTTATTATCTTTTTGGACGGCTATGTATTAGGTTTGTTACAAGCAAATTCTTACCGACTTACCAAAATTAGGTAATTTTTAAAATTAAGACAAACTAATTCAAATCAAACACCGTTGAGTCATTACATCGGTTGTTTTAAAAACCATTCCAGTGTTCAGTTTTAGTTTTCTAAATCTTATCAGATTGAGTTCATGTTGATGAACCAGATTCTTAAAATATAAGCTTTGTGTTTATAAAAGAGAAGTCATTGACATGCCTAATTAGATGCCTAACAAGTATCACTAGACACATGTAAAAATTAAAGGTGGAGATGTAGAAAGAGAAATGTACATTTTGTGTGTTAAATTTAGAGTGATTAGACATAAAATTATTCATGACATTTAAACATGACAATCATTTTCCTTTATGAAAGCTGAAATGATAACTTATACTTGCAATTCATTATAGTTTGGTTATTTTGAAATTCAAGTTTTAAAGACAAATAAGTATTTGAGCTGAGCTCGAGCTTTGCCGATTCTAAACGAGTTAAGCTCATGTTCCCAATATGTGTTTTAAAGCATGTTTGATGTGGAAGGAATGGTTAAAACTTAAAACTATAGGTTTAAATAATTCAACTTTTGATATGTTCGTTTTTGCGTTGGACACAAAATATGCTTAAAACTTTTTAATAATTCAAATTTTGAGCTATTATTTGTTTTTGCCTTTAATGCGACATAGTTGCTGGATCTTTCTAGTTAATGAGAGAAAACCACTAGCTGTTCTTTTTGCTTTGCGACAAATGCCCTAAAAGCAATACCCGCTTTTTGGTGAGTAATAACTCTGCTTATTGCATTACAGCGAATGTCCTTAATGCTCATATCTTGTTGATAACTCTACACCTTATCTAGTTACAATTTGAAAGAAAAAATTCCCTAGTGAAAACCCAACGGTCACATGTATTAAAAAGGTAATTAGATGAATTATTGGTTTTAGATCAATATGCAGATAACTGTTGTATGATCACACTAGAGTTAATCTTTGAGGGGGGTGATTGAATATGCATACTAAAAACTGTTTATCGTAGCTTATTACTTTATGAAACAAGAACCGGAATGAGCAAGTTCAACAGTCCAGAAACCATCCATATGCACAAATTTAACTAGACAAGCAGTTTGTGTAGCAATCCTAAACAGTATCTTTGCGTTGCCTTTTCTTCTTTTTCTTCTCTGGTGACCCTGTTTATGACAAATTTATGCATAAGAACGATAGACTAAAATCTATCTACCATAAAAGAAAGAAGAGAAAACTGTGAATGTGTGTGTTCTCATCCGCTTTAATGAAGAATCAAGGTGAAAATGGGTGATATTTTAAACCCACATTTCCTTTTTTTTCTGAATTAGATGCAGGTTTATGAAGTAGCTATGAACGTACCTAGGGGGATAACAATGACTGCAAGACTCAGCATGGGGAGTCCGAGGATACATAGAATCAATATGTAACCCAATCAATGAACACAAAAATTAAAACGTTAATTTTTGAATTTTCAGGTAGAGTTCTCTAAGGTTTCAATATTTTATTGTTTGTTTGTGTTAATGTTTAATTTTTTATGTAATTTGTTTTATGACTTTTGTCATGTTTAAACTTGGAAGAATCATATATAGTATTTCTTAAAATCTCTATCAATAATAACACTTAAGAATTTTTTTTGATTGAAACTTCATAGGAGAAACAACATTTCACGCTAGAATGTTTCGGTGCCCCAAATCTATATGGTCAAGCTCTACCATTGACCAAACCCATATCGAAATCCAACACCCTTTATAAACCAAACACACCATAAGTTTTTCTTTTATTCTTTTTGTTAAGTTTAGGTTTATAACCCTATAGTTTGGTCAGTTTTTGACCCCCGAGTATTTTTGGATTTTTAATTTCAATCATTTATATCAAACTTTTTTCTTTTTGTTTTTGTTTTGAGTAAGTTTTGTGATATTTTGAGATTAACCTTTAAGTATTTTTAAATTTTCTATTTAACTCACAAGTATTTTCTATTTGTGAGTTTTTAAATTATCAATATTGTCATTGTTAATTTTCACCTTTTAAATTGTTAATTTTGATTTTATAAATAAAACCTATAAAATGGGCTGATATGATATATTACGGGTATGTGTGGCAAAATGGATTGAGGTGAAATTTGAGTCAATGAGCCTTATATTATGTTTAAACTCGAATTTTTATTTTATAAACTTGTTTGGCAAATTAGTTTAAGTTGAGGCATAGTACTGTAAAATTACTAAAAATGACATATAATAAAATTAAGACTAAAATACACCGTTGGTCCCTAAACTTGGTTGGCCGGATCGCGATGGGACGAACCTCGCCATTTTCATCGCCACAGGTCCAAACCTTGGCCATTAAATGCCAGATTCGTCCCTTGACCAATAACGGCGTTGTCAAAGTTCCGTTATACGCAAAAAAACTCGTAATCAAGTTATTGTTGAGGGTACGATAGTCATTTTGTGATATATACTGTAGCACCTGTCTTGTCCAACTTCCCGCCATTTTGTACAATATAACAAAACCGTGTACTCATTGCTCATCCTCAAACTTGTTTTGGAAGCCTACCCAGAAAACCCTAATGCAATGTCTATCATCAAATCAAATAATATGAGTAAGAAAATAACAAACAACCACCTTGGATTTACTCTGTGGCGAGTAAGGGAATATCCTTTATATGATGATCGTGAAACGGAGGAAAGAGTCAGCAGTCGATGAGATATTGTAAGTCTTTTTGGTTAGAGCCTATTACAATCATATGTTAGTATGGTGATTAAGTTATTCCCTTTTAGGTAACTTTAGCTTAACAATGTTTTTGTACATTTTTTATACAATGGGTGAACACGGATCGTTTAGCATGATGTTACATTATGAAGGTACATTCAAATACTTTCCGGTAGGATATATCAAGGAGGCAAGAAATGCCTTGTTGATCTTGTGGAAATAAAAGAGGTATCTGTTGATGAAATGGATGCTCATGACCCAAATCGGTTATGAGTCCGGACAAACCAATTATTTCTACTTTCTTAAGCCTGGTTGTACATTAGGCTACGCTTATTTTCCTTGCGTGAAGTCGCTAATCTAGACTTGTTGAAATATGTTGTCATACAAACATAAGGCGATAGACGTGTATGTTGAAATAGGAAGACTAGATTAGAACTTTCGAAATGTCCCCACAATCAATTAAGACCGTGTTTTGGGAGATGGATGAAGATAGGAGAAAAGTTGCTACTGCGGCTATTCAATCATGTTGTAGACGGTTGGTGTTAGATGATATAGATAATGAACCTTCCTAGATCCGCTTATCCAACTTACACAATTGCTCGTGGACGTCAATGATATTGGTGAATCTAGCAATTTGCCAAACATTGAGCCACTCTTTTCCACCTTAGATCGCTCAATTGCTAGCCAACCTGTTCAAAACAAAGTGAGCGTGCTTTAGTAGTTATTGATGAGGAGAATGCTATAAAGGAGCCCGATAATGTTGAGGTTAATCTGTTTAGAGTGATTCGGGAAGGACTTTGACAAAGGTGGAACAACACTAGTTGATGTCAATAACACCTTTGAGGAGCCCGAAAATTTTGAGGTTAATATGTTTCAATTGACACGGAGAAGCATTTACACAAAGCAAGCGGACTACTAGTTGATGTGAATAACAGTTTGAGGAGCCCGATGTAGATGTAACTTTGTTTCAACCGACTCGGGATAACATGGAAGAGGATCTGTTGTTGATCTTACTCGTTACAAGCGAGTGACACTAGTGAATTTGGCAATGCAGTTGAACCAAATCAAGATAACACTTGTCAAGAGAATGATGCTGACTTGGTATGCTACAAGTAGGTCGAGTAATGATTTAGGTGAAGAAGGAACAACCAAGAATGTAAGTGATGACAGCGGTTGGTAAATGATTTACCCGTGATGGTTGATGAAGTATTTTGCGATGACCATGTTAGTTTCCAACACGCACACTTTGCTAATGGCGTCTATACCACTTTTTTATCTTGGTCGAGAGTTTGTATCGCAGGGAAGTAAAAACCTAGTAAGAGAGCATTCAATAGAAACTAGGAGGAGTTGTTTTTTGAAGAATGACAAAACAAGAATAAGGGTCGTGTAGGGGTTGTGTTCCAGCCAGCCCAAATGAAGGTCTGGGTGGATATTGGCCCATCTAGAAGTCCATTAAGGAAGGGTTTAAGTGAATTGCTTTCTTCCAAAAGGACCCTTCACAAATACTCGCCCATGGCTATTGTTTGTCGGCAGGAATGGTGAGACAGGTATCTGGTCGGTCAGAACATATAATGAGCAACACACTTGTTTGCAATCAAGGGAAGTCAGAGCTTTTGACCTTCGCTATATCTCACATAAAATTACAGCACAAGTTGTGTTAGGTCACTAGTTTTACAACACAAGCTTAATAGAAAGAGATAAAGGTGATTGAACAATAAATCAAACACACACACACGATACAAGTAGACGGTTATGCGTAGAGATGTATGTGAAAGAAATAAATTGAACAAACAACCCTCAAGTGAGGGTTATACAAGAGTATTTATAGGAGGGAAGCTAGGGCAACACTGCTAGTTCCCATCCTTTCCTTTATGGGCTTGGGCCTAAGCTCATGGGCCTTCTACATAAGCTTAAGGCTAATAACAAACATAAAGGCCATAATTAAGCTAACTATTACATGTGAATTACTAACACTTGATTTAGGTTTAGGAGTGATTCCAACAATCTCCCCCTAAGTGTTAGTGATGAAAACGGTGAAGGTGTTGATGTAATAGTAGCTTTGACGTCTTCTGACATTCTTCTTTCTTGTGAGAAGAATTGCCTTGAATAGAAAAATCTCCCGGTGTAGAAATTGTTTTCTTTAAACGGTTCTGCTTTTGACGTCATCTTTAACTTTGTTCTTTGATTATTGTTCTTTGTGATGGAAGTGATAGTATGTTGTTTATCGCATCAAGTCTCGCTTCAGTGCGCTTCATTGCCACTGGTGTCTCCACGTCATTCTTCAACATGCTCACACGCTATTTAACGTTGAATAATAGTACCGATGAAGTTCTTTAAGTCTTTAACTTTGTAGATTCTTTGATTTGATGAAGAATCATTCGACTTTTGTGTTGCTTTATGATAGAACTTTCATTAGTGATGATGTTGGCGTGAACATGAGAAGAATCGCACGATCATTCCGCTCGAGCTTCCATAAAAGAAAACATTTAAAACGGTTAGTAATAAGCGGATTCCAGCACTTCTGTGTTTGAACTTGAGAGTGTTAACAACATAGTGTGAAAGCACAACTCTAATTCTCACAAAGGCCGTTCTGAACTGAGTCCCACAAGTGAGATAACACGATGTACCAAAGTACATCTGATTCGAGATGAGTCATTGAGGTACACCAAGCATCACCTCAATCTGAGACCGTTTGAGACACACTAAGCGTAATCCACGGGAGTTACCGAAGTGACCACCGTCGTGGTGTTTAATGTTGACCACGGCAGGAGTTTCCATTCAATCACCGAGGATCACTTTTGTGAGCCTCTCATAAATGTTCTCGACAGATTGCTAAGATCCCGTGAAGGACTCGATAACGTACCACCGATGTTCTTATTGTTGAACATCGAGTGATGAAATGTCAAGTGTACCTAAGAGATCTTTTGATGAATCTCGTGGCTCTAGACTCAATAGTGCGTTTTGGTTTTCTGGCGGAGACTAGGAGATGGTCTCCTTCTTCAATACCGGCGATCTCTAAGAGAAAGCCAATAGTTTACGTAGGGTTCCATGTGAGAATGAAACAAGCTTCTTTTGAGAGAAACTTGAGTGGCTAAGAAGGTATAGTGCATGCGTCCTTCGGGTCCATGACGACTTTTAATCTTCAATACCGGCGTCACTAAGTGACAACCAAGAGTATATGAATTGAACCCGGTGTCTACCCTAAGTTGAATAATTTTGAGGGCTATTTCTTTTCACCCTTTTCTTTGCATTTCTTTTTAATTCTTCAACTCCTTATTTCTCCGATTCTCATTTCTCCTTTTATAATCGTACCTAAGGACTTCTAAGTACTAACTATTTGTGATGTCCTTGGGTAGATCCCTCAAACTCTGGCGGATCATAGGACAGTTATTCCTAACCTTAATCTCCTTATAACTCCATTGCCATAAAACCATTTTTTCATGAAAATCTCTCAAAGTGTTTGTGAATGAAAACATGTTTAAACACTTCGAGAGTTTTAGATTTTCGAAATACTCCCCTCCACATGTGCTTAGGAGTTTTACGAAATCGCACAAGTGAGGAAAAGAGCGCAATTTATGAATTGATCAACTCAAGATAGACAATCCCCATGAGACACGGTTCGTTGCATAATTAAAGAGTTACATTGTCGACTTTTAGGTGACAACTAGCTCTAATAACTACCTTGAAGGTGTAGACAAGCCTCAAAAGGTTGTCATACCCGTCAGAGTTCATGTCTACCAAGAGTTTCTCGAATGGTACTTTCTACTTGGACAAGTCCTTTGCGAGACACGTTTACATTACTAGCGAACTAGCTTGAAATTATTACCCGTCCCGGACAAGTCTTTTCGAGTTACTAACAGTTTAGTACCGTCAATTCGTTGGTTAAGTCTATAGCACAAAGATTCATTTGCATTTACACAACATATTTCTTATCACATAATTTTCTCCCCCTAAAAAATGGCATATAAAATATTATTTTTGAAAAGTTGAGAATAAATATGACCATTTCGAGTGTTGCGGGAAGATGACCACTATGAACAATTTGTGAACAAAGTTTGAATTCAAATACTCCCCCTCAACAAGTGATATAAACGGTTGAAGTTTTGAAAATCATAAGGGGAAGTACTTGTTCTTTTGAGCAAAACCTTGAAATATGAAAGGTTTGATAGGTTTTACTCAAAAGTAAGAAGCTTTCTCTCCTTTTATAAGGATTGTGGCACTGAAGCGTACCACAGGGTCCTTTCTTACAAATTACGGGTTGTACACTGTTATGTGTGCACAAGCCATAGACATAATATAATCACACATCCAAATTAATAATGATGAAGCGGTTCAAGGGTACCAGAAGTCCGGTGATGTTGCGGGAGTGCGAGCAGGCGTTGATAGCGGTGATGTTCATCACGGTCGACCACCAACAAAGCTTTCCAAAGTTACGAACGGATCCCTTCGATACAACCTTTCATCAATCATTCGATGATCCTCGCACATCCCTACGTCACGAGAGTTCCATCGCTTTTGAGACCCTATGCCTTTGTATATCTCCTTCAACCGATAAGCCAATCCGTCCCTAACCTTCTTGAGTGTGATCCCGAACTTGTGAAGATCTCTACACGCCATCAAGCAATTTCGTTGAAGTTCACTGCGATAAACGACGCCGAATGGTTTCTTGATGAGTGTGTATTGTAGAAGGCGGTTGATGTCGGGAAGATCTAGCTAAGGTGGAGTGAAGTTGACACGGGTCCGATATGATTCAAGCGTAGTGGAGATCTTCTACACGTTCATGTATGACTATGCTTCGATGAATATTAGCAAGGACTTGATGTATTCACGTTGTACTTGATCGAGAATTGTCTCATGCGTCCTGTACTTTGGCAAGATATAGATCTTCAATGTCGTTGAGAGACAAACTCGAAAGTCCGCTTCATCGAATGCATAATCTCTTTCGCCTTGTCTTTTGACCGCTATATTATTGAGAAAAGTGTAGTCCCATTTAGACGAAAGATCAACATGTTTAACAAAGAACGATTCCTTTAGTCTTGAACACTTCATTTTGAGACTTCGAACTTGACGACACGTAGTAGATTCGTCGGCGTTAGGCCAATGGTGAATACCATACATTGCATCACGGTCATATAATTCCACATTGTTAGAAAACATGTGGGTAGCCTTTTCCTCGATGGCTATGCAGTTTGAGTATATGGCTGCCGGGAACGGAAGTGTCAGAGATGTAGCATATTTCCTTGAATCATCACTGCCGTGTAGAAGGAATTCCAAGTCTTTGTTGAAGAAATATCTGAATGGAATCTTAGGCTGATTAGGTTGGCCAATTGTAGGGAGAGGTTTAGACCAGTCTGTGTAATATGGAGGGTTGTCCCGTTGAGTGAAGTCGATGTTTGCTTCTGGGTTGAGCCAATCCATGTTGTTAGACATGGCTCGTGCAATATTATCAAGGTGATATTCGACCTCGATGGCACTTTCCGAGCTGTCTTTTAGAAGTTGAAATGCTTCATTCTTGATTCGCTTCAACTCGGATTTCGTCATCTTCTTCACCCGGAATTTTTCTTGCAAGAACTTTGCATGCTCCAATGTACTACATTCTGTAACCTCTTGACCTTCTGCTGGGTAGGGAGTGGTATTAACAAGTGTAGAAAACCATTCAAATTCCTCTGTGTTATCTTCATCTAGCCAGGATAGGACGTCAGCCTTGGGCGCCTTCTTCTTCTTTTTCTTAGGCCTAGATGAGGATTCTGGTTTCTGTACTTTGTCTAGAGAGGCAGGTTGTTGTTGGGGCTCATGGTATTCTTCATCGTCACCACCCGTATACTCAAAGTGATCAATGGTTTTACGAGTGCAGGCGGTAACTCGTAATCCCGAGTTTTTCGATGAAGACCGAGGAGGAGACCTTTGTTGTCTTTGGAGTCCGTAGGGGTGGAGGTTGCATAGAAGATGATTCACCGACTTCTTGGGCGTTTGGGCTCGTTGTCTTTATCCTTTTCCTTGTCATCATCGTCTCTTGGACGTTTCGCCTTCGACTTCTTCTACATGCCGATTTTAGTTGATATTCTAGCAATGCTTCAAGCAATTTACCTTCGTGTGAGGCAAGTGTTGCGGATCGTTTGGACAGTTGAGCTACCGATCGGTCAACTAATTCAAACATCCGAAAAGATTATGGGATCAACGGGGTTGATGTTCACGTGCATTTGTGTTGATTTCATAGTCCGCTTGGCGGATGAAGTAGATTCGGATAGAGTTGTTTGGTGAATAACTCCTTTGTAAATTTAGGAACAATGTCAAGAAGGTAATGACGAGTGTACCCTTTGATCATTTCGTCCATTTTCCCTTGAAGATCATCTTTCATGAGCTTACGGACATACTCTCTTTCAACTTTCATCTCGTCATTCTCGTCATGAAGATATCAGATCGATCGTGAAGAAATTTATTTTCTTGAAGAGCATGTCTTTCTTTCGACTTGTTTGACAAAGATTCAATTCTTTTATGAGTATGAGAAATCCAAGATCGAGTTGGCTTCTTCACCGATTTGGATGTTGATTTGGTTGATCTTTTGATGGTGGTGGTGAGGAATGAGAAGATGAATCCGATGATGATGAGATGTGAGGAGGCTCCGGGTCCTTAGGAGGTTGAAGTTTTCTCCAAGAGACCGTGACGGGTTGTCAAGAAGATACTTTTCATAATCAACATCTTCATCATTTCGTGCTTAGCTTCTTCATCGCCTTTATCTTTCTCGGTCTTTTCAAGATGTCGGTTCCTCAATGTCAAACTTGATAGACTCCTCATGTTGCTTTTGTTGTTGCTCCAAAGTGGTGGCACCGGTTCCCTTATCGGGTCGATTAACCGCATCGGGATCACGGTGTAGGTTGAACATCACCACTGACCTCGGGGCCACCTATTTGATCTTTGGCAAATTCCTCCAACGTGTTGGAGTCTAACAAATTTGAATTTCTTCTATAGGATGTATCCGGTGGCTCTTCATCCGAGCTTGAGCTTTCATCATAAGGTACAAATCTTTGAGTCTTCCCTTTTCCTAGGTTATTTGGAGGACCGGGAGGTTTGGCTCTTGAAGGATTAGTGTCGGTTGCGTTTGAGTGAAAGACCTCTTCGTCGATTGTGTATCTTGAGCTTTAGTCCACTGACTCTCTTTGTGGTTCGATTGGGAATGGGAATAGAACGGCTTCCTTAGCAGAACAGTCCTTTTTCTTGGAGGATTCCTTTTGGGAAACTTCTTTTGACTTTCATGATTGCGGCACTTCACCGCTTGCCTCTTCTGGTTCTCCTTATAGGTGTTCCAGAAGACTTCTCATCGAGATGACCAACTTTGCCTTCTCTTACTGCTACTAGATACCTTTTGTATGTCTCGAGCTTTTTGATTTCGTTAGACAGAAGGTGATCAGGTAGCACAACACCCTGTTTCTTTGTTGATGATTCCTTTATTCTGATAGTTAAAATAGGCTCAGTCAACATGTCGTGATTGTCGGGGTCATTGAGCCTCTTGGGAATATCAGGATGAAGACCAAGTGCTCTCTGGATCAATAGTTTAGTGTATCTGACATAGGAAATCTTTGAGCCAAGTTTTTTGAGAAATGACATCATGTCATCCCATATCAGAGCTTCCAGTTCGATGTGCTTCATGTTGATTAATGACCAAAAGATTTGCAGTTCTATGAGCTTGGGATGCTCATATCCGCTATCACGACCGAGCAGATTTGGTAATGATGATGTAGAGTTCTCCACGGTTGAGGAATGTTCTTAAGCTCCACATGAGAATGCTTAGTGATAATTCGACGCTTCATCATAGCCAATATCAATCAAGAATTGCAAACCTGTCTCTTTAGCGGTGTGGCATAGAAGTCGGTTGGCTCGATGTCGGGGATGAGAAGAAACGACCCGTAAGTCTGTATGTGTGATGGCGACTTGTTTGTGATTGGCGCCACCATCATCGCACTTTGACCTTTGATCCTCTGCATAGAATTCGTAGCTGTTGCATGTAGATCTCCGGTATTGTAGCAGAATTTGAGATCATGTTTTGGTATGGATGATTCTTGAGAATATCCATAGCAATCAAACAGGAAGCATCTGAGCAGGTAAGGGTTTCAAAGTCAACCCGAAGGTTGTTCTTTCCAATCTTCCTTGGATAGCCATTAGGGAAGATATCAGCAGTTGTGAGAACATCTGGTGCATCCACATTCATTTGAGTAGCCATGTCGTGATCTGAAATAACATTAGCCAAAAGAACCAACATATCGAAAGACATAATGTTAGTCAACAGAAGGTTTTTTTTTATTGTCTAATTATTGAATGTACATTGTCAATGATTGTCATGAGTCCTAAGTCACTTGTTTGTCCAATAGTCCAATGACGTCGTGAAACGTTTCGTGAGTTAGTTAACTTTAGGTTTTAAAGTTTATGTTATCACTTATAGTTCACAACATATCAAACGTTTAAGTTTATTAGTGACATTATTGGTTTCGTGATGATATGATTTGTTTATTTACAAGTATGTACACGTAACAATTCATAATTAAGGTCAATCAAGGCTTAGGCGTAGATATGGCAAAGTTACGTGTAAAAAGAAGTGGTATATGCGTAGGCGCAAGCTTATGCGTAGGGTCCATACTTACGCGTAAGAAATGTTACGCGTAGAAAAAGGGGACCTTATGCGTAGAGCTTACGCGTAGGCGTATAAAAACCTTACGCGTAAGGCTTACTCGTAAGAGTAGACCTTATGCGTGAGAGTCATCACACGCATATCCTTCACGGGATACGTGTAGTCCTTTGTAGAACCTTACGCGTAGCGATTACGCGTAAGATTTCTCTTCACGCATAACTTACTACGCGTAAGGTGATCCTTATGCGTAGAGTTTCAATGACCTTGATTATGAGTTTTATGCGTAGCAAGCCTGAAATAACATCATCATAAGATCAATATTAACATTAACACTCATTTTATAACAGATCATGGCTTGAAAGCATATCAAACAGTTTAAGCGTCGAAAGTCTTACGCGTAAGACTAAAACCGTAATAGTTTAAGAATTACGCATATGAATTTTAGCCATAGGATTAGCATCAAAGTTTTTCTGGTAAGTCTAAGATGTCTATTGAGTTGTCTTAGCCAAGTTTTAACATCAAATGTGTCAAGAATCAAAAGTACACAATCCGTATGAACATAAACCCTAATTTCCATTTTATGAATCATTAGTGTTTCTGGGTGTACTCTGGGCCTAGATATGATTAATTCAACTTGACTACAACCTTCTACAACAATCTTTTCACCAAAAACATTCACATTTGAAAGTACCCAAAACCACGCATAAACCCTAATTTCAAAGTCATTCAATTCGTGATTAAGGCGAGTTTTGATGATTAAAACGGTATCATTGATGTATTAAAGGCGTTTGACACTACCCTTTTAACCATAAACACAAAATCTTGATCATGTGTTCATACGCATATGCGTAGAACACAAAAACAAGCTTATACAACGTTTTGACCGTTGGATTCATGTAAAAATCAAAACCAATGTTTAAAAACACGTTAAGATAATGAAACAACTTACAAAATGATGATCCAATACACAGAAATGAGGATTGAATTTTAGGCGTATGATGATATTAGGTTTAGAGTAATAAATGTGAAGTGATTAGTTAGGTGGGGTGATTTTATTAAAATGACTTTTAGATTTTGACAGTTTTGGTCCCTTCACCTTTTGCTTTTTCATCCAAAGCCATTTAACTTCCATTTTGGTTACCAACCGAAAGATTTTTAAGAAAGAAACTTGACGACACTCCCCTATGACTTAAGAAAATAATGAAAGGTTATAAATTTTAGTCCGAGGAGTGTCAATGAACCAGAAAATTTACCACCATTGATAAAAGAAACAACCAAGATAGGATAACATGCAAATACACAGATATTTTGAAACAGTTAAGTATTTATTTTCTCCCCCTCAACACTTTATCGGAAAAATACTGAATTTTGAAAGATTAAAGTGTTGACGGAAGAAATGTACTTGCCATGTTGAAAGAAAAAATAGATAGAAGAATATTTTTGTTGTTTTATCAGGTTTTATATTTTGTTTTTGAAAAATATTTACAAAAGAGATTTTGGTGTTTGACAGGTTTTTTAAGACTGTTTTAAGAGGTCATCCAATTCCTCTTGAGTCAAACACCTCATACCAATTCGGTGGACCAACTCATTAAACCTAGCGGGAGGCAAGGCTTTGGTGAGAAGATCTGCCAATTGGTATTCTGCATCCACAGTATAATTCAACTGCACACATTCTACATGGTCCTTGATGAAATGATAGCGAAGATCGATGTGCTTTGATTTGAATCTTTGAATCGAGTTGCGAGATCGCAATGGCACTCCGATTGTCGCGAGACATCGGATTCATCAAACACGTAACCATAGTCTTTGAGTTGTGTTCTCATCCGGATGACTTGAGCACAACACGCGGACATGGCTACATATTCTACTTCGGTTGATGACAACGATGTACAATCCTCGCTTCTTTGATTGCCGGGACACCGTTTATCACCAAGAAATTGTAGTGCTCACAAGTACTTTTCCTTGATTCTAAGCATCCTGCGTGGTCGGCGTCTCAAAAGCGATTAGTTCAAAACCGAATCCTTCGGATACCGGATCCCAAGTTAATGGTTCCCTTGATGTATCGGAGGATTCTTTTAGCCTCGAGAGGTGGGTTTCGGTTGGTCGCGACGATAACGGGAGCATAGATAAACGGCAAATACAATAACAGTCTGCTAGCTTTTAGATACATGAGAGACCCAATAATACTTTGGTATTTGGTAGGTCAACTAATTTCCCATGTAAACCAAACGTCTAGTTTCTTGGTATGAGTCATTGGTGTGGCATAAGTGTCATGTGTTTTCATTCCAAATTTGTTTAACAATTCAAGGGCATATTTGGATGACTCAAGAAAATACCACGGGGTGATTGATGAACTTGCAATCCTAGAAAGAACGTAAGTTCACCCATCATGGACATTTCAAAATTTTTCTTCATTAGTTTTGCAAAAGTGATTGAGTACTTTTTATGTGTAGACCCAAAATGATGTCATCCACGTAAATTTGAACAATTAAGATATGTGCCCGTGATATTGTATAAAAGAGTAGGGTCAACCGAACCTTTGGTGAAATTATTAGCAATGAGGAAAGATAATAGCTTATCGTACCATGCAGGAGCTTGTTTGAGACCATAAAGAGATTTGTTCGGTTTGTAGACATGGTTCGAAACTCGGGATCAACGAATCCTTCGGGTTGGTGACATAAACCGTTTCTTTCGGTTGTCCGTTGAGAAACGCAGTTTTGACATCCATCCGAAAGACCGTCATATTCATATGAGCCGCGAACGCGAGAAATATCCGAGCGACCTCAAGGCGAGCAACCGGAGCAAAAGATTCTTCAAAGTCTATTCCTCTTCCCGACGATAACCCTTAGCAACTAGACGTGACTTGTTTGGATTACGTTTCCTTGACATCCAATTTGTTTTCCAAATCCATTTGAGACCAATGACGTAGACCCTCGTTGGTCTTTCAACCGCTCCATACTTCAAGACGTTTGAATTGGTTGAGTTCTTCTTGCATGGATTCAATCCGGTTGTCTTTTGTCATTGCATCTTTAATGTTTTTAGGCTCGATTGGCGGACGGTGAGTGCATAAATGCAATGTTCACCATCGTGTGAAGACGTTGTCTCGTAACGACAGTTGATTAGGGTTGCCAATAATGTTTGCGGAGGATGGTCTTTTGTCCATCGATGTGTAGAGGTTGATGTTGGTATACATTGTGCATATTTTGAGGATTCAAATGGCTTGTTGAAGATTCCGCGACATCCGTGCAGCGATCTCATTAACAAATGGGTTAAAGAACGCATTTGGATCAAAATCTGCGGTGGGGTACTTCATTAAGAACATCATCACCGGTTCATCATTGTTGGAAGCGGTTTGTTCAAACTGTTGTGGTGGAGTCAATCGGTGGTGCTTCAACAAGAGTTGTTGTAGCGGTGTATCGGTATAAGAGTAGTATCGGGTTGAGTAGCGGAAAGCAATGGATACACCGAGCACGTTCATCAATATCGCCTTTGAGCAGTGAGCAAATAACCTTTCCATTTGTTGACGAGTGGTGGGGGCTTTGTTCGGTGATGATGGGGTTTGAGGAAGTTTAAACGGTTGTGACCGGTTCTAAGTCATATACTCGAAGCTATTTTGTGAGTTCATCAAAATGAGCATGAATCGTTTCCATAACCTCCTTTGTTTGACGATTCAGTTCGGGAACCTTTAGAATTATCACAATACCCAATAAAGACTCAATGTCAACTTTGGCTTTGAGCTTTCCAAAGTCATCACGATCATTATTCGGATAGCAAAGGATCCAAAGACATGAAAGTGTTTGAGATTCGGTTTTGGTTGTGGACAAGCTCGAAAGGTGTTTTGTTGTGGCGTTTTGTAATCATAGAATGGTTTTGAGTATAGCATGCGATGAATCGACACGCCCACAAGTGTCTGGGAGTTTGGCATTAATTAACATGGTTCTTGCAGCTTCCACCAACGTTCGGTTTCATCTTTCAACAACTCGTTTTGTTCGGTGTACGTGCAATAGATGTCGATGTTGAATTCCCACTTTCTCATAGAAGTCACGAAGTGTTTGGTTAACAAATTCGGTTCCTCGTCTGCATTCGATTTGTCGGACGGTGTTTGGAGTCGAACTTGTATTTTCGTGAGAAAGGTGATAATCATCTGTGGAGCTTGGTCTTTGCTTCAAGAAAGTAGACCCAAGTCCGGTGTGAATAGTCATCAACAATTACTAAGATGTAGCGTTTGCCATTGATCGTTTGCCGCGCGATCGGGCCACACAAATCCATGTGAAGAAGATGAAGCACATGTCGAGATTTGTGTTCCACCTTTGAAGGAAAATGAGCACGAGTGCTTTTCCCTTGTTCAAGGTGAGCAAAGGTGATCTTTTAAATCTGGGAATCGGGAGTCCTTCAACTAGTTTGTGTCGAGCAAGATTGGTGATGGTTTGAAAGTTTAGATGTGAGAGGCGACGGTGCCATAGCTGTGGATTTTGTTGATGTTGCCTTTGAAAGTAGCGGATGGGAGATGAAGCAATCATGTCTTGCATAGAGATAGTGTAGAGACTAGAATTACGCGAGCCGGACATAAGGTCGTTTCCTTGTAGATCACGAATGAAACAAGTTTTCTCGGAAAGCAACCTCCAAATCTCCATCACAAACCGACCTCATCGAAAGCAGTTGTGACCGAGGCCTTCCACATAGTAAACCCCGCTAATTTCGATGTTCCCATTGATATAGTCTCCGTAGCCCATGATAGGCTGCAAGTGATCATTCTGAATCGGCGGTGCCAATGAACTTTGCAATAAAGTTTGATAATAGTTTAAGGTTTCTGTCATGTGTCGGGAACATCCACTATCAACAATCGAGAGAATGATCTCGTATCACTGCATTACACACACGGACGACACGGATGGAATAGAAATAGATGTGGAACCCGAAATGTTAGAGGTTCGATGCGATTATAGTAGACATACACACATCAATAACTTTAGGCATCCATTTAAATCCTAATGTATTATATATCCATTTCGCCATCTATAACTACTATTTGCTTTGGTCTTAGTGAATGCACTAGGTGGTACTACATTCTTTTGAGGTAAAGCGGAGCTACGGGGACAACAATGCTTGCCTTAGAATCTAAAGAAGCGATCTACCAAGCTGAGACTTAGAATGATTAGTGGGCCTAGAGGTATTCGATTCTTAGGATTCCGTAAGCGAGAGATTATAGCTTTAGCAACACATTTGTCATGACAATCGAATTCATACTTTTACGACAAATAACACAAGGTGCATCGATTGAATATCAAAAGTACTTAAAGGTTTAGCATTCGTTACATCACTATTTCTATTACATTTGCTAGACGCAATATTTGTAGTGGAAGCAACGTGAGTCTTATTCATAGTCCTAGGGTGTTCTTCTACTTTAGCATTCCTTATTGATCTTTTCTTAGGTCGCAACTTCCTATTCTTCGATTAAGTGCTCCTAGTTTGTGAAGTGCGGACGTTTGGAAAAGACGCAACTATTCTGTTTCAAGAGAAGGAAGCACGTTAGCAACTTGTGATTTGGCGGTGGGCATTCTAGGTTCACGATTACTAAGTGTTCTTGGTGCTATTCTCTTAATTACGGTGGCGGAAGTAGTTCATACTTTCCTAACATTTCTCTTAACTTAAAGATAGTGTGAATCAAATCTTGATTTTCGAGCGAATATTACCAACAAAATTCATTACTTCTCTAGTGTGTGCAAGATAATGATCAAGTTCGTTTGATGCATCATGACGAGTCTTATTGAGTAAATCAAATATGACACCATATTCTGTTTAACTTTTACAAGTTCTTGTTCATATTTTGAGATTTTACATTTTAAAGACACGTTTTGATCATCCGTTTCTCAAATTTAGGATCGGAAGATTTGGCATGCAAGCGAGCGATTTTGTTTTGAAAAACAAGTTGTTGATTGTGAATATCTTTTTGACACCAATTAAGACGACGTTTTGCATTGGAAAGTTCGTGAATCAATCGTTCATTTTCAGTTTTTAAAGACTCGATCTGATGCACATTATCAGAATTCTCAAGAATTACAACTTTATCAACAGTATCAGCAGAGATGTAATCATATACATATGAGACATAATTCAATAACACAACATTATGGATATCAACACAGATAACATCATTCAAGAGTCGATCAACATCTTTCCGCAACATTTTCTTTTTACGTTTAGTATTGGTAATAGATGTTTCTGTTTTCTCGAAAACGACCTTCATCACTCCAAGTTCCTTATGAAAGTCCGTTCCCAAGACAATGCACAATTTTCAAATTTTTAACATTTGGTAAAAGATTTTTCGAAAAATGTCTCTTTGTTCTCGCGCGAGGCGATTGAAAATGTTGAACTTTGATTTCAGAATGATATTCTATCTCATGTTGTAAAGTTTTGAGGTCAACCATGAAAATGTCAAAATATCTAAGAATTTTTCGATTTTCAGGTTTTGAGTTTGCTTCACTAATGGAAGATAAAGGACCATAAATTTGTGCATAATCTGGTTGGGGGATTAACATTAGAAGACTCATGCGTTTTTATGATAACCCTTGGTGTGTTAGAAGAATCCGTTGGTGTGACGAAAGTGACCGGTTTGAATAATTAAAAGGTTTGTTGTAAATAACGAGTTTCTAATTTTGATCGACTGCCGTCTTACGCATCTAATTCCTCTTTACGATGATATTCAACAACACTCATAATAGAATTATCAATTTTATATTACGACTTGGAAACTTGAGATTTGGTTTGAATGCTTTGGTTGAAAGCTTAGGTTTGTAATCTGCAAGATTGGTCCATATCCATTTGGATTGGGTTTTAAAGTAAAGTTTTCAATAGCGATTCTTGACTCACCATGTTTGTAAACAATAGTTTTAAACTCTTTAAGTTTGTTTTGCAAGTCGATAATTTCTTCAAGATGATCATCTATTCATTTCGTTGAATGTTTTTGTATGTCGAGAACTGTTTTGACAAGTTAACAACTCGACCTTAGATTTTTATTTTCCAAGGTGAGAGCGTTAATTTGCTTTTTATGTTCATGTTTGCTTGTTCTATTTTAGACAATAAATAATTCTTGAGCGGCTAGATCACGATCTGTCTCTCCAAATATTTTTCGCTTTGATGAGATTTAGTAAAGGTCGCTTCAAAACCTTTTTCACGTTTTTCTTGAGTTTTGAAAAAGTTGAGTTGCTTTTGTAAACATTCAAAATCCTTGGTTAACAAAGTGCATTTTACTTTTAAGGTCCGATTTAATGCACAACATTCTTCAATTTGGGATTCTTGGTCTTTAAGTAAAGAGCAAGATCCGAATGAGGCAAAAGTTCGGTTTGGTCAGCGGAGTCACAACATGATCATTATTTAGATCCTCAGTATAACCACGAGTCAATTTGATTATCAATGGAAACCATAAGGTCATCTTGATCGTCAAATGTAACTACGGGTCTATTTGAAAATCGTCGAATGAGATGTAAATGACTCATTTTGAACATTCGAGCCTTGCGGATTCGGATGTTGGCGGATATATTAGATCGAGATAAATATGGTTTGTTCGGTACCGAGACAAGCCATCGATGTCATACACTGGGCTGTGTCACTCATGTGTAACTCAAGCATATTAGCCATCAACATAATAAATTGCATTGGCTGCAAGTCCTCCATATCATCATCCGAGTCCGCATCCGCCATAAAGCTCGTTCTTTGTCCGTGAGAGTTCCACCACTTCATCCTTAAGAGCCAAAGAAGATCTTCTTTGTGATAAGCACCGCCCCTAGTCCTTGGCTTTGGGCATGCATTAGCCAGTGTCCCTTCTCATTGCGGTTGTAGCATCGAAGACCATTAAACCCATTTCGAGCAATTCCTATTCCACCACTTGAACTCGTTGTTATTCCTACCCACAAGATTAAACCTTGACCACCGCCCATCCGACGACCATAACCACGATTTCGAACTTCAACTCGTCCATTGTTCACAACAACTGATTTCGTGTGTTAGATGAGGAACGAATACGATTGTTGGATTTGTTGGTATAACGGCTAAAAGCATTAGCAATCATAACAAATCCTTGTTGCAATGCTTCGAACGGATCGGATTCCTCATTAGCTTCACTGAAAAATGCTTGAGCATTGTTGTTGTTGTATGGAACCAATTGATTATGTTGAGATTGTTGTGATTGATCATTTGGTGTGATAGTGGCAGTTGGTTGAGTTGCTTGTTGAGGAGGATAACTGTTTTGAGCATACAAGGCAAGTTGTTGATTTTCCGGAGTTGTTGTTGAAGCAATTTGAGCACGGAGAATCCTTTCCCTATCAACTTCCTTTTCATGAGGCTTCAAGTAATCATACAACAATCCGTATGTAGAATGATGCATGTTCTTCGCTTGACGGAGAAAAATGACATACTTCTCCCATTCAGGACCAAGACTACTCAGGAACTTAGTATTAACTACAATTCTTGGCATGATGATGTTGTGTTTATCCAAATCATTGATGATGTCTGAGAATCGATGATGATAAGACTCTAGTGTCTCTTCAGGTTCAATCATGAAGTGTTCATAAGCCAAGTAAATTTTGGATTCCATATCCTCCTGATTGAGTGCAGATCCTTCCATAAGTAGATGAATGTGTTCCCACATTTTCTTTGCGATCTTTTGAGCATCAACACTTGAATAATTAGGTTTGGCAATCCTAAAAGGATATATTGCATTGCTAGCTCATCGCCTTCATAGTGTAGAAGTTCTTACGGATTCAAGTCCGCACATGATAGCAATGTTTGATTGTTCATCCTTGGTAGATTAGCATTTGGATCTCCGGCACAATGACAAGAGGCATCCGAAATGGACCTTCCAAGATAACCTTCTTTAAGAACTTTCCATGTGGCTTCTTCAGATCACAAAACCTGAAGAACCTAATTACCCATTGATCGTAGTTTCCTGGAGTGAGCATTAGAGGTCTATCAAGTGATCCAGCCTCATGAATTGATTGTTGGCTGCTTAAAGCTTCACACATCTTTGCAAACCAAGTGGGTTCCTTTATAGTGTTCCTTGATGGATGTTGATTGAATTCATTTGTGTAGGGTTGAACTTGAAGACTAGGTGGTGTTTGAACCATTTTTGGTGGAGGAATTGCTCCAAGTTGTGGAGTATGTTGTTGATTAAATTGTTGTTGATAAATTACTTGTTGTTGATTCCATTGTTGATGTTGTGGACTTAGTTGTTGTTGTCATTGAGAATAAGTGTAAGGGAAATAGTTAGAGTATGGTGGTTGTGACATGTTGATAAACTTTGTGTTTGATAACGCTCAAATTGTGCATGTTTTTAGTAGCGTTATCCGTGCTTTTATGTGTGTTATTTGGTTATAATCATATGCTTTTGTTACTTAATCGTATCAAAGTGCGCTTGCTAGTTCATTTGTAGCCAAGCACAGGAAAGTGGAGAAAAGACGGAAAAGAAGTAAAATACTAAGATTTCTCCATATCGAAGAATTCCGACCAAAGAAAGACTTATGGAGTATATTCGAGAAGATAAAGTCATCAAGTTAGTGGTCCAAAGACTTAAGAATAAAGTTCAAGAAGGAAAACGAGAAAGAAATGAAGAAAAGAAGCTAAAACGAAGACATATTGGAAGACTCGTTGTTCCCGACACACCTTCACCATTTTGGCCATAACTTTACATACGGACTGCTTGACCCCCGCTTATGCCACGGAAAGATAAGAGAAAGATCTACACTTTGCAGTTTATGACTTTTTGTGATTTTGCTCCAACCGATCGGTCGAGACCCGTAACCGATTCGGTTGGAGAGTTGTCAGAAGACCAACCGATTCGGTTGGAGCTCAACGGATCCGTTGGAGGTCCTGTTCAGCCATTTTCCATTACTAAGATCCCAAACGTGTTCTAAATGATTCTAGTCCTTCCTACATGGTTTCTAGTCCCTTCCAAGCTCCTTGGCCTCCAAGAAATGCATTGAATACCCCTAGGCTTGGGAGTAGTATAAATAGACCCATTTGGCACCTCATTTCAACATCCCTTCTCCATCTTTCTCATGCCTTTCATCCACCACTCCTCTCTAGGTGTGAAATTCAAGCCTCCACCCCAGGACTAATTTCCACCTGAGAGCAAACCATAACTCGAGAGAACACAACCACTCTCAATACCTTCACCAAAGGTGTGAAATTCAAGCCTCCACCCCCAGGACTAATTTCCACCTAGAGAGAACACAACCACTCTCAATATCTTCACCCCAAAGGTGTGAAACTCAAGCCTCCACCCTTAAGGACGAGTTTCCACCAATTACACCAACTTATCTTCCCAAAGACCACAAACCTCTCGCCAAATTCGTGTAGTGTGCTCAAGGGTTGTTGAAGGCGTTTGGACATCATTTTCCGGCTTGGTAGAACTATTGTAGTTGATTGAGGCTTGAAGGAGGCTTGAAGGAGTGCTATAATCCTTCATCTTTGCCTATTGTAATTCATACTTTGGGTAAACCTTGTTACTTTTCTATTTAAAGATGTTTGTTATTGATATGATTATTGAGATTTTGTGTTTGATTGGAATTATGATGAATGTCTTGATACTTGCTTGTTCTTATATTGCTTTTCTTGTTGGTTTGATATGTGACAATCATAACCATCAACTTGTTACTTGTTCTTATAATGCTTTTCTTGTTGGTTTGATCCGTGACAATCATAACCATCAACTTGTTACTTGTTACTTGCTTAAACAAACAAACGACACTTGTAGTGCAACCAAGTCTCTTGGGACGACCTTGATTTACCATATACTATACTACAACTTGACTAGGGTATACTTGCCCGAATGTGTTCCTAGTTAACCGGTAATTCATGTTTACAAATTTAAAACCACGATGAAGCACATCAAGTTTTTGGCGCCGCTGCCGGGGATTTGGTTTTTGTTCTTAGGTGTTTGTTTGTTTGCTTGTTTGTTTGAATGCTAAATTGCTCTTGCTCATGAATGATTGTTTCTTTGCTCTTGTTTGATTGCTCTTGATGTTTGCTCATGAAGATTGCTTGAATGCTTGTCTTTTTCCAAAATCTCTAATTTCTCATAATTGCTCAATGATCTTTGCATCAAAATCGTGTTTTGATGTTGGGATTCGTTCATGTGTTCTAAAATGCTCATTTCAATGATTGCTTTCTAAGTTGCTCGAAAAGCGTTTGCGAAAAAACCCACCAAAACCACCGGATCACTCTAACCGAATCGGTTGGCACTCCAACCGGATCGGTTGGAAGCCTCAGATTAATAAAATCACTACAACCGATCGGTCACTACCCGTAACCGGATCGGTTGTGTTCTGTAAAAAAAAAAAAAAAAAATCCATTTTGTGTTTTCTTATTTCTTGTGTTCTATGTTTTATATGTTATATGATCTCTTGCATGTCTCTATGTTATTTGTTTTGTTATTTTATATTAGTTTCGTATTAATTTTGAATAAGGCTATCTTATTTAGATTCTCTTGTTTGATTTGTGTTACGTAACTAATTGTGTGTGCTGCGTCTATGTGATTGTCGTTTTACATTTCGTGCTTATTTACATTTTAAGTGTCGTGTTATGTTTTGGTCATCTTCTAGTTTATGTGTTTAAGTGTTTAATTTACTTTGTGTCTATTTTTCTTTGTTATCGTCTGTGTCATTGTTTTATTTTATCAATAAAAGTTTTGAAATAAAACTTGTGTTTAAATAAAAAGGATCGAAAAAAAAAAAAAAAAAAAAAAAATCCGCTTTGTTTTTGTTTTGTGTGTTTTGATAAAATAAGTTTAAATCTCTTTTGTTTTGCAAGAGTATCATTTCTTTTATTTGGTTTTCCATTTTAAGTTTTGTTAATTTGGTACATTGTGAATAAATAAGTACATGTGTTTTTTTTTAAAATAAAAATGTTTTGAACTTTGTGGGTATGTTCACGGAAACCCTCACGAGACTATAACTCGTCCACTGGCCACCGAGGGGTTTAAAGGCTTGTTGCATACGCTAAATGCAACCGTGATGCCTCTGAAAGTGAGTTTTAGAATTTCACGCGTTTTGTAGTTTATTTTGTGATTTAATAAGCTCTTGGAGGAAGGATTGATTGATTGTTGGAGACGTTATACTTGGTATTTGACATGTTTGGATGAGAAATCGATTGATCTCACACGCTTATGCTAGCCACTTGCGTAGCATTTTATCATTGGAGTTCGATCATGATTTCTTCGCCCTGGAGGTTTCGTTTCACTTAGACTTATTATTTTAATTTTCCTATCTTACATGCTTTGAAGTTTTCACAATTGCTTTATTTTATTTCTTTGTATTTTTCCTTTGTTGGCTTGTTTGGTAAATTATTTTAATAAATTGACTTTTCAAAGCCCTCGAAGTAAGGCTCACCCATTGTAAACAAAGCTGTGTGAGAGGTATAAGGCGGTCTCCATGATTCCCTAAAGAAGTTGGGTTTTAATATGCTTAGCGCCGACCGCTTCTCCGCTTCTTTGTGCGCTTCAATGGAGCTACCGAGAACTCGTGGGACAAGAATAAGTCATGTTTGTTTTTAAAAAAAAAAAAAAAAAAAAAAATTATAAAAAATTATAAAAAGAAAAAAAAAAAGTCGTAACTAGATTTAAGTTATTTTTCTTTTGTGTGCTTAACTTATGTGGGGAAAATATTATTGTGAAAAGCGGAACTCGTTTTCAATTTCCAAATTTTGGGCCAATTATTTTAATTTTGTGAGCGTGTTTGCCTTTTGATCTAGTTGTTTTCACGCTTATTGGATAATATATTAGAATAAGCGGATCATTCCACCGTGAAATCGGTAATTTTGAAAAACTTGAGATGTGTCCCGATTAATATTGCAATCCATTCGGGATCGATGACATCTCGCTAGCACATTTTATAGCCCTTCCACTAAATTGTGAGGATTTTAGCCTATTTCTTAATAGCATACATCTTTTATGCTTGGATCTTTTCACGAGTGTCTTGGGTGATTTTATTTATTCTAGAACTTGTGCTTGTAAATCATTACCAGACCGCAGTAAGATCACATTCGTGTGATATAAGTGTATTCGTGTGATAAAGAGGCAATCTTAGGAATAAAACCAAATGGCCTTCCATTTTACATCTAATGATATATTAGCTAACCACATCGGTTAGTTAACCACTTTACATGGACCCATATGTTAGCGCTCATCTTTAGCGCTAGATACCCTTAGTACACCCTCCGAGCCATCCCATTCTTTTTGTTACATCCAGAAAAATACAAAAATATTTTACACTTTAAACCTTAGCCTACCCCTTGTCAATGTCTAAATGGTTGGTTGCTAGTTGCTTGGTATGATTGGATTGTTTTTGATGATTATGAGTTAGCCGCACTTTGCCATTTGTGTGTGCCATTCCGACGAAGATGAAGGTGCGCAACTTCATGTTTGTATTTTTGTGGTGTATGCTTATCTGAAGTGTGGGGAAATGTGATGTATGTGAAAAAAAAAAAAAAAAAAAAAAAAAAATATATATGTGATGACAATGTGCTATATTATTATGTAGATGAAGGAAGATGAAGTATGTTTGAGTTATCGATTAGCCAATGTGCTAAGGCGTGATATATATTCTATTTGGTGATCGATATGTGAAGAAGCTTGTAACTATAATCATTTTCGGGTTTGCGGTTTGTTCGGTGACTAGCAACAATGGGACTTAGACTTGACTCTATTTTCTTTTAACACCAATTTCATAAATATTCCATGCCTTATCCATACCCTTTATTCACCCTAAGCCTATCGTTATAACCCGAATAAAAGCCCTCTTTAGATGTTTACACTTGGTGCTTACGCCCACGTCGGTGGAGTTTTGTTTCTTGTACAAGCCTATGGTAATATTTAGATCATAACTGAGCAATATGAGTGTACTATTCCTTAATACTATCCATCACTAAATATAATGAGTGTTGAGTGAATTATACATCCGTTCTTTTTCGTGAGGTGCTTAGCCATGTTATCAAGCAAGAGAGTCCATGAGGTATCGTCAAACATCTCGATTTTTCACCTCATAAAGCTTAAAGCGATGAATCATATCTTGTACTTGTACTTGGTAGATTTGCATCGCATTTTCTAATCATATTTCATGCACCATGTGGGTTTTATTTTTATTTATTTCTAGATTTGCTTGAGGCAAGCAAAACCTTAAGTGTGGGGAGTTTCGCTCATTTTCGCTTATTTTGCTTATTCTTATTTATAAAAAAAAAAAAATAATAAAAAAAAAAATATATATATAAAAACCCAAAAATATTTTCTTTTCTTTGTCATTTAGGTTTGTCTTTTAATTTTTCTTTTCTTAGATTTGCTTGAGGGCAAGCAAAGTTTAAGTGTGGGGAATTTGATAACGCTCAAATTGTGCATGTTTTTAGTAGCGTTATCCGTGCTTTTATGTGTGTTATTTGGTTATAATCATATGCTTTTGTTACTTAATCGTATCAAAGTCGTTTGCTAGTTCATTTGTAGCAAGTACGGAAAGTGGAGAAAAGACGGAAAAGAAGTAAAATACGAAGATTTCTCCATATCGAAGAATTCCGACCAAAGAAAGACTTATGGAGTATATTCGAGAAGATAAAGTCATCAAGTTAGTGGTCCAAAGACTCAAGAATAAAGTTCAAGAAGGAAACGAAAGAAATGAAGAAAAGAAGCTAAACGAAGACATATTGGAAGACTCGTTGTTCCGACACACCTTCACCATTTTGGCCATAACTTTGGCATACGGACTCCGTTTGACCCCGTTCATGACCACGGAAAGATAAGAGAAAGATCTACAACTTTGCAGTTTATGACTTTTTGTGATTTTGCTCCAACCGATCGGTCGAGACCCGTAACCGATTCGGTTGGAGAGTATCAGAAGACCAACCGATTCGGTTGGAGCTCAACCGGATCCGGTTGGAGGTCTGTTCAGCCATTTTTCCATTACTAAGATCCCAAACGTGTTCTAAATGATTCTAGTCCTTCCTACATGGTTTCTAGTCCTTCCAAGCTCCTTGGCCTCCAAGAAATGCATTGAATACCCCTAGGCTTGGGAGTAGTATAAATAGACCCATTTGGCACCTCATTTCAACATCCCTTCTCCATCTTTCTCATCCCTTTCATCCACCACTCCTCTCTAGGTGTGAAATTCAAGCCTCCACCCTTAAGGACGAATTTCCACCCAGAGAGCAAACCATAACGAGAGAACACAACCACTCTCAATACCTTCACCAAAGGTGTGAAATTCAAGCCTCCACCCTTAGGGCTAATTTCCACCTAGAGAACACAACCACTCTCAATATCTTCACCCCAAAGGTGTGAAACTCAAGCCTCCACCCTTAAGGACGAGTTTCCACCAATTACACCAACTTATCTTCCCAAAAGACCACAAACCTCTCGCCAAATTCGTGTAGTGTGCTCAAGGGTTGTCAAGGCGTTTGGACATCATTTTCGGCTTGGTAGAACTATTGTAGTTGATTGGAGGCTTGAAGGAGTGCTATAATCCTTCATCTTTGCCTATTGTAATTCATACTTTGGGTAAACCTTGTTACTTTTCTATTTAAAGATGTTTGTTATTGATATGATTATTGAGATTTTGTGTTTGATTGGAATTATGATGAATGTCTTGATACTTGCTTGTTCTTATATTGCTTTTCTTGTTGGTTTGATATGTGACAATCATAACCATCAACTTGTTACTTGTTCTTATAATGCTTTTCTTGTTGGTTTGATCCGTGACAATCATAACCATCAACTTGTTACTTGTTACTTGCTTAAACAAACAAACGACACTTGTAGTGCAACCAAGTCTCTTGGGACGACCTTGATTTACCATATACTATACTACAGCTTGACTAGGGTATACTTGCCCGAATGTGTTCCTAGTTAACCGGTAATTCATGTTTACAAATTTAAAACCACGATGAAGCACATCAGTGTTATAAAATGGATCTTTGTCGTCGAATGAACCGTTGTTGATGAAGTATCCTTAGGCGTAGAAATCACAATAGCCAAGTAGCACTTATGCGTAAAAACACCAAAGTTACGCGTAACAATCAAGAGTTACGCGTAGGTTTAGCTTACGCGTAAGTAGGGAAAAGACACTAAAGTTATGTGTAGACACAAAGTTAGGCGTAGAAACTTAGGCGTAGGATTACCTTATGCGTAATACTAGGCTTAGGCGTAAGATGAATCTTATCGTAGGATTTCTACGCGCGAAGCTTTTATGCTTATGCGTAAGTTTAGGGTTTTATCTCAAGTGATCTTTTACACTATCACAAAGGCAAAAGATATCCAAAGTCGACGATTTTCGGGCTTATCCAAGCAAGAAAACACGGAGTAAACCACTAAACCGAAGATCAAACCACGGATAATGTTACGGGTAGAACTAGGGTTTTGATACGCGTAGTTCTACTCAGAAGATGACTTTGCCCAAATATGTTTCTAAACCAGATTTTTGTGATGAAATAGCTTCAATATCACCAAAATAGCACAAAAGTGTGAAACTTGATGATCCAAAGCGTCAAAAAACAGTTATGCGTAGAACGAAACCCTCGTTTAAAACCAAGCTTAAAAACTATGTTCCACGCGTAAAGGTTGAAACTTTTTTTCCAAAACCGTTATTTTAACACTTTAAAACATTGAAAGTACAAGAATCTTGGATTCAAACGTAAAAAATACGTTTTAAGCAAACCAAAGTTTTAACCACGTTTACGCGTAAGAACGAAAACAAAAAACTTCAAAACAAAAGTGTTCACCCAACTATTTGGCGATTGATACCACTGTTAGGTCACTAGTTTTACAACACAAGCTTAATAGAAAGAGATAAAGGCGATTGAACAATAAATCAAACACACACACACGATACAAGTAGACGGTTATGCTTAGAGATGTATGTGAAAGAAATAAATTGAACAACCAACCCTCAAGTGAGGGTTATACAAGAGTATTTATAGGAGGGAAGCTAGGGCAACACTCCTAGTTCCCATCCTTTCCTTTATGGGCTTGGGCCTAAGCTCATGGGCCTTCTACATAAGCTTAAGGCTAATAACAAACATAAAGGCCATAATTAAGCTAACTATTACATGTGAATTACTAACACTTGATTTAGGTTTAGGAGTGATTCCAACAATTTGAAACAAATCCAGAGCTTCCTGTCAGGTCTGTGCATAATCAACTTACCAACCAATACGACCTTCAAGTGTCCCTGCAGAAGGTTTTAAGGGCCAAAACCTAGCAATAATGACCATCGTGGGTCAATTCAAGCTACAATTTACCATGTTGAGAGATTATGTTCAAGAGTTGCGTAAGACAAACCCTAATACAACAGTGGAGATGAATGTGGAACGACCTCGGATGAGTCTCTTCCAACCGGAGAATTCAAGAGAGTGTATGTTTGTTTAGGTGCATGAAGCAAGGATTTAAAGATTGTGGGAGATCGTTGTTGAAATGGCCGCTTTTCCAATTCGTGGTCCTTTCAATGGTCAATCGATGACAACGTGGAATTGATAGCAACAATGGTATATACCCTTTCGCTTATGCTTTTGTTGATTCGGATAACATAGGATCATGGACTTGGTTTCTTCATTGTTTATCCGATAATTTAGCACTTGGGCCAATTTCAAGCATCACTTTTATTATTGACATGAATAAGGTACTCTCTTACTTTGTTCATGAATTTAAGTCTCATTGTTTTGAAACAGATAAAGAAAGATATTTGATTTTGTGCAAGATATAAGTATGCACAGTGTGTGAAGTTTTTCAAAGTGCGAGAACACGATTCGTATTAAAAGCATTCATGAGAAAATGAAATTGCAATGGAAAGGTAGGGCATACAAAGACCATCCGTGGAAATGTGCAATGACCTCAACTGTTGTACAGTTTCAAAGCTATGGGTGATCTCAAGAAACTTAATCAACCAACCCATGATTGGTTAAGTAAGATACCACCGATTCATTGGTCAAGGTCAAAATTTTCATGTAAGTGATCTATCGTTTCACTTACTTTGTATTCATAAATGCAATATAAGCAGTTATAATTAATACATGTTTATTACTTGTCATCTTTAGGAGAGCTACTTCGATGTGTTACTTAATAACATGTGTCAAGTGTTTCATGAGAAAATAAAAGAGGGTTAACAAACCAATTATTACGACCTTAGAATACATCGAGAATCTTGTATGAAGAGGATAATGCATGTTCTTATGGTGATTGAGAAGAGTGATGGGCCACTAACACCAACCGCACAACACATGCTAGAGGCTATTAAGAAAGAGGATGTGAAGTATAATGTGTTATGGAATGGGGATCAAAGTTTGTGTTAGTGGACCATGGGGTGACCAATGTGTAGTTAATGTTGTACACAAGACTTGTACTTGCGAAGGTGGGAGATAACAGTTTACCATGTAAACATGTTGTTGCTACCAATTGAATATGGCTTTAAATGTCCAACAAGTCGGAGTCAGAGAAACATGGGCTCATCCTTGTTACGATCTTCTCACTTGGGAGGCTACCTACAAACACCATGTCCAATTTATAAGTAGCAAGTGTACATTGGGAAAAATCAACTATGCCAACAACAATTGTTCCATCAAGTCCGAAACACACCCGCCACCGCAAGAGGTAGAAAAGAGTTAGGATAGCTCCCAAATCAAGAGATTGTGAAGGATGGTAAGTTGTCAAGGGCTTGGAAGAGTGTCACGTGTAGTATTTGTAGCATTTTTGGACACAACAAGGTAACATGCCTAGGGTATCTTGGAGTGGAAGTAGTGGAACCGCCAAAAGGAAATGTCAAACAGTGCCTACTAAAGTCTGCAGGAAAAAGAAACATCGTAAAGGTAAAAAGGTAGCAGAGATAAAGAAGTCAAGGTACAGTGTTGTTGTTGAAAGCCAAGTTAGTGCGTTCAAGGAAGTGGTGTTCAATCTGAAAATCAAGAGCCAACAATCAAGATCCCATCATACATGATGCATCCCACCACAATCCCAACAACATCAAGTGAAGCAATTGCCGATCCCATCATGCATGAGCAAGCCAGTGTTAATCCCAAGAACATGATCAATCCCGATCGATTCTCACCGCAGTCGCTCGATGTTCAAGCACTTCGCTCAACCCACTTTCTACACGAAGAATGACTAGCAAAGCAGGCTGCACTGGAAAGAATGATGGCCTCACCATAGGTCAAATCTGTTATGCTAATTATCTAGACGATGTTTCATCTATGTTATTTCCGATGGACAAGTTATGTACTCTAAAAACATATGTTTGTGTGTGTGTCTAAATGTAGCTCTCATGCTTTGAAAAGTATGCAATTTTATGCAGTTGGAATTATATCCATTTGCATTAACTATGGAACCATGTCATTATTGTGTATTTTTTAGATTGACTAAGCTTGATGTGTGAATAATTTGCATCAAAAGTAACCAAAGCTAAATAGAACCTCATAAGAATGTTGACATTTAAAAGTCAACCCTAAACAAATTGCTAACCATCCTGATACCCATAAGGCATAAAAATCGAAACAAACAAAACTAAATACTTCATAACAAGGTTACTATAATTCAAGATACGTAACATTAACCAAGTAGCCTCATTACATAAAATGTTAAAAGTTATCCCAATGCCTAAACAATTAAGAACAACATCCAACTTAGCACCATGTAAATCTTCCACTTCCTTACATCACCGAGCAACTACTAATCTTGCCTCAAGCTCATTTCTCCCTCAAAAGTCCCGGTATGATCATTCTTGAACGAGCACATATTTCAGATCATACCATCTTATCCATCGACAAGAAGACCCCTATTGATGATTATGAGAAATCATTAAACAACCACCATTGTTACAAACTTACACAAGAAATATTAAGACGCACTTACTTGAACAGACAAGCAAAGAATCGACGCCTGGTTGGCGAGAGGTCCACGAAGTGCGAATAATAGCTTGCTTACCACACCAAGAACGCACCATCTTCAAACAATTATCGCTTTGAAGAAGACGGGTTTGAAGGATAGTTTAGGGATGGGTGATAAATGTAGACCAAACCTTTTACACACATATACTAGCTACATACATCGTACAACGGTTTTATTTAGTACGCTATGGTGAAAGACGGTTTGCCTCACCAACATAACGTTGACAACGGCATTATTGGTCAAGGGACGAATCTGACATTTAATGGCCAAGGTTTGGACTTGTGGCGATGAAAAGGGCAAGGTTCGTCCCATCGCGATCCGGCCATCAAAGTTTAGGGACCAACGGTGTATTTTAGTCTAAAATTAACATATGTATATTAGATATTTTTATTTAACATACTATAAGCTACAGTTTAAAGATTTTAGCCCCATGTTTGAGGTTGAGGTGGGGCTTATAACTCAAAAGCCCAAGCTATAGGTATGTTTGGTATGAAAATTGAAATTTGGAGCTAGGGCTGTATGGGACTTGGTGGGCTGGGCTTTTATTATGTCAAGTTGAAATTTGTATTTTGTAGACTTGTTTGGCAAATGGGGTGAAATTTGGGGCTTATTATTGAAAAATTACTAAAAGGATATGTTAAATGAGTTTTATTGTATATGTTAGATATTTTGTGGGTAAATATGTAATTTATGGTTCATAAGCCCCGGACTAAAGTTTTTAGCCTCTTTTATGGGGCTAAAGTTTTAAGCCCCTTTTAGAGGCTTATGATTTTATAAGCCCACACGACAAACAAGACTTATTTTATAAGCCGGCTTATTTTAGAAGCCCAAACCCCATAAGCCCCCAAACACACCTATAAGGCTACCCCCAATGATACAAATCGAGTAGTCGATCAAGGGTAATTCGATCGATTTGTATCGATCTTGCTTGTTGTGGACAAATCGATAGAGGGGCAAATAGATCGTGTATACGATCGAATTCAAACCTTATTTCAAATTAAACCGTTTGTTTGCAACGGTTAAATAAAAAAAAAATCATACCCTATAAATACACAATACAAACACACTTCAATCCACAAATCTATTTCACACAATTCAAACTCAAAATACTTCTCAACACAAGATATTCAAACTCAAAATGGCTTGCCGTCTCCCCCATTCCGTTGAAGATATGCAAGTGTACGTTCAAAATCAATGCAATATCGACGATGAGGCTCGAAAACCGCTATTATAAGCGCCATCGAATTGTTTGACCAGCGAAGGCGGAGAAGGAACAAATGAGACAAAACTACCGAGTTGCAACGACATTACTCCCGAAAGAAAAGTCGTGATCGACAAATTTTGAAAGATCAAGCCCGCAAAGATTGCGAGGTTCTTGACAAGTTGTGGCGGTGTGTTTCGATGATAACGAACAACATCGACACCAAAATCAATTGGAGCTATCGGAGAACAAAGACGATGGTGTAGACGAGGAAGATTTGGCTCGCTTGAGGATTTGCTGCTCGTACTCCCTCGTATGACTCGCATGCGGGAGCATTCGATTAGATTTATGATTCATGTATTTCGATCGTTTTTATTTATGTAACGTTTAATATGATTAATGAAATTTTATTTTGTGTTAAAAATTTTTTTTTTTTTTTTTTTTAATATATGAACTTGGTCGCCTTCTTGGGCACCTAATCGCCTGAAGGTCGTTGGAGAGAAAACCGACGTGTGAGAGAAAATGAAGGGATTGGGGTTCGCTTCTTTATCACTGGCCTAAGCCTCTTACCAAATGAGCCTTATTTTTGAAATTTAAGCCCCCCGTATAAGTCACTCCCAAACACACCCTATAACTTAAGCCGAAAACATAATCTCACACAAACACCCCTGTATAAAATTAACCGAGCTTACTTTACATTTATAAAAGCAAGTCTCACTCACAAATAAACCCCAAAGACCATTTTCCCCCAATTTCACAGCTAGGGTTTCGAACATGAAAAAACGTAACAAACAGGTACTTTACTTTCTTTTTAGCTTTACGCTTTCATGTTGAAATGCATTTTACATATTGTGTTTTTATTAGATATAAATTGTGGATTTTATTATATTTATGTTTGTTGTTGTTGTTGTAATAAAGTTGTACATAGATCACGTTATTAAATTCTAGTATAACCACCACCTTTTGTCGGACAAGTGGAGGATTTTTAGGAATTTTAATAAATTCTAGTATAACCACCCCTTGGTTTAAAAATGCGCGCATCTTATTTCTCGTATTTATTTATATTTTTAATTCTAAACACATCGCGTTCATAGTGCGCTCGCAATTGCGTCACGACACTTTTAGCGCAGCGCATTTTCAAACTCGAAAAGCACAAAAAAAAAAGAAAAGTACAAAAATCTAAACATTGTAAGTTGGATATACATCACATTCACATAATAACTGTGCAGTCACATTTTGTTGGAAATAATCAATTGTAGATTGTATAGATATACTACCATAACTGTTTAGATGAATCCATATTTTATACATACTAACAACTGGATTTGACATATGAATAATCTTTGTGTTAGATATATGTTTGAATACATGTTTTAAGCAGAAATATCATTATGATAACTCTTTCTGTTAAGGCAAATGTTTTGACGTGTGTATTAGAATTTGATCATATCTCATTTCAAAATCTACGAGGTTGTAAAACCAAATCTGTCTTCGAAAAGTTTGATATAACAACTGTTGTGGTGCACACTATGCAACCACATAACTATGAAGGTGAAACATATGACATTGGATCTGTGTTTTAAATCCCTTTTATAGGGCAACTGTTTTGTGCTGCTGCTCATTTTCATCCTTTGTAAAATGTTTGTCCTGATTTCAGTTTTGCTTTTCTCACGGATGCGAAACAATATGACCAGAGTTTTAATGCTGAAGAAAGAGGTACATTCTTTTCAATTTCTATATAGTTCTTACTTGATAGTTGACACTGTGAAAATTTTAATCTTCTATATAACTTTATTTGTGTTGATATAAATCTCATATGCATTCTGCATACTTTGGTGATTGTGTTTTTGTGGATAGAGGTTATGTTTAGGTTGATATAAAGTTGTACATAATTAACGTTATTAAATTCTAGTTAAAGCAGTATGCATCAGCGAACACCATATTTACACCTTTTCTATAAAGTGGGACTTGAACTCTTAATCACTTTATCAAAAGACATCTTAACAGTATCTTGAATATTGCTAGTATACATGCATGCTAATCTATACATACATACTAACGACTGTTGGATTTAACACATAAATCATTTTGTTACATATATGTTTTAATACATCTTTTTGTATCCGATGAAAGACATGAAATACTTGCAGAAATAGATACTTTATTGTACATAAATCATGTTGGCATTATTAAATTCCAGTCAGTTTAGATTGCTGATCTTCATTTTTACTCTTTATAAAATGTTTTGTCCTGATTTGACTATTACTTTCTGCTGCAGATTCAGAACAAAGTGATAAAAAAACCCAAGACAAAAGATACTTTGAAGTTCTATAGGAATCAATTAGGATTCGAAAAACCCTCAACGGTGTTAATTGATGGATCCGTTCTCTTTTACCTTACTTCTAGGGGATTAACCATTGAAGCCATTCAAAACTTGATCGATGATTCTGACGCCAAACCAATCACAACTGAATGTGTATTGCGGGAAATGGAATATTTTTTTGAAAGGTACTCTAAGTCTGGAAGTGATCTTCATCGGTCTATTGCACTAGCTAATGGGATAGCTGTCGAGAGGTCTGTTTCTTGGATGACATATGATATCTCTTCTTTAATCTTTTCAAAATGTATTTTAATGCATTTATTGGCATATTGTAGCTGCATGCATGAGAAAGAAGTTACTGCTGAGAAGTGTATAATGAGTTCTGTTGGGATAAACAACACTCGTAAAATCTTTGTTGCGACTACTGTTAATGATTATTGGCCCTTGGTTAACAAGAATCCTATGATACCAATCATTATCGTGGACAATGGTAGTCTTGTTCTAAAACAACGGTCTAATAAAGAGCAGAACCGAACCATAAAAAAATGGTGTGTCGAGTATCCAATCCAACAGGTACATAAAACTTAATTTTGTTATTTTTGGAGGGGGTTTGGGATTGCTTTTCTTTAGCTAATGGCTTTTAAGGAAAAGCTTATAACCATCTATGAAAATATGCAATTAGAAGATAGTGTTTGGATTAGCTTCTGTTGTAAAAAACGCAATAAGCAAATATACAGTTTCTTAGTGTGTGACAAATTCCGAGTATAGAATACAGGTGTTTCATCATTAAATCAATTCATGTTATGAGATATTTTTTGTGGCATTCAATTACAAGAACATAATAAACCCCACCAATTATTTAAGGTTTCCATCTAACAAAGATCTGTCTTTAAATATTCATCACACCAAAGATGTAACATATTTAGTCAAACTTAATTTGACGTAAGCAATATACTTTACTTCATTAAAAAGGGGGTAAAACACAAATATATCAGCATAACGGTATTTATGTATTCAATTTAACCGTATGTGACCAAAAAATAAGGTTAACTAGTTCTTTCTATATGACTTCTTAATTACTATATGTTTTTTTTTTCTTTCTTCTTTTTTGCAGCCTGACGATATCACCAAAAAATATCTTATAAAGTCTCCGAGTTATAAGAGGCTCAAGGAGAGGTAAACTTTCATTTTGTTTATAGCAGTTTTGTGACCCAACTTTCACCAAATACATGTAATTTGCTTTGTTTAAGGTTAAAATTCCCTTTTTTATGTTCAAAATACAAGCACTATTTTTTGCTGTGTATTGGCTTTTGGTAAGTACCTATTGGTGCTTGCCCTGTGTTTTAGTTAGTGTATACTTTGACTGACAATTTGAGTTGATCAGGAAAGAATTTTATGGGTATGCTGGGAAGATAGCTTTAAGTGATGGTAATGGCCAGGTAGGTGCTGCGAAATTTGATTGATTTTCCCTAAGGAATTATTCTTTTATTCAATACTAACATGATTTCTCCAGGTAAGGGCAATTTCTGAACAACTAGGTGCTACGGAATGGCCTTACCAAAAAGTTAGGGAGTGTCTGGTTAAACAGGTATAACCTTAAGATAATAACAGGTTAACACATGCTTCTATATAAGTAATTACTCCGTAGCTCTTTTGTGTTTAAGTAGTATATTATCATATTATGGGCTTTTGACTCTTCTTATTTACATGGATCAGCTCCTGCTACATCATGAGTTGTATCAGGATCATGTCAGCCCTCCAGCCAATGCCGATGCTGATTTGACGTATCTAGAAAACATAAAAATAACGTCTCGGTAAGTCTTTTGCTCTTCTCTGTTTAGCATACTGTATTTCAATTTAGCACTAAGACTTTTATTTTTTAATAGGGATGGAGAATGGGGCGACGAATACACTTTGCAAGTAGCTGCTGACTTCGTACGCAACCTGATTGCCTTTTAGAATATTTGTTCAAGCTGAAAATTCACACTTTTGTTTGTTTTTTATGCATATGTTTAACTGATAAACTTGACTAACTTGTGTTTTATGTTTATTTTCAGTTCCAAGTCATAATTGTTGTGCTAACATCAGATGAGAAAGTTGCTGTAAATGATTATTTCCCCCATGGGGTGGATGATCATAAACAAGGTATCCTTTCAGATCTTTAGATTTTTTTGAATCTTACACAAACTTATTGGCTTCTTCTTTCTTTCATTCACATTTTTTTAGACGCAGCTTTTCATCCTGTTCTATTTTTGCAGTTTTATTCTTGAGCTGTCTTGATGAGAAGTATTATAACTCAATGCGCCCAAAAGTAGCATTGCCAGTACTTGCAAATATGATTACATGTAGGTACACTCGTAGTTACCTCACACGTTCTAAATTGATTAGTTATGCTTTTGTTATTTTTGTACATGTATATGTTTGGAACAAATTATTAAAAAAGAGACGGACACTAGTTTTAGGAGGGAGGTAGTAATGTTTCTGGTTGTCAAAAAGGAGATAGATCAAATACGGGTTAAAGAGAACTTGTATGTTTACCTTGATTCTCATAAGAGTGCAAGTAAATATAAGATATGTGTATGATTGGTTATCATAACTGCTTATCCTGCTAATGTGTTGGCTGTTGAAGATTATAGTTCGGATACATTTTGATAAGCAGAATATAAGCAGTGCATAAACTGCATCTGGTTAAAAGAAGGAAATGTTTCCCTTTGAATTTCATAAAACTGGAAGAATTTGAAAAATGTTGTTTAGGATTGCTTATTAAAACTGCAACTCTGTTAATTGGCTGTTTTGATTTTTGAAGGTCCCAAACTCCTTATCTGATTAATAATTTGTATTCTATATATCTTATAGATTTAATTTTGTTTTAATCAGGCTTCCAAAAGAACAAGATCATGAAGTCAAATAGTGGATTAAAGAGAACCAGTGTGTTTGCCTTGGTACTTCTTAACAGTAAAGAAAGGTTGTTTATGATTGCTTTCTAAAATTGTTTGATAAGCATACTTTGACATCGGCATTTCATGTTACCATCCTTTGATATTGTTGGGAAACTCTCGTATACAGATCTTATTAAGGGTAGATCCTTGGTAGCGTTTATGTTGGTTTTTTAGAATGTTTTGAGCCAACGTCGAATTTATCATGCTACCTCATTTTATTGGACATCGTGTTTAACATCATCTCAATAGCTCTTGTTGTGTGAAATTATGTTGCACATCATAGGCCAGTTTGTTTTTTTTACCGCATGAGACACTATATTAATCATCTATATTCATTTTTTTCATAGTATTTTACATATTCTTTTTAAAAATTGGGATAGTTCATACTTCATAGTTGATGCTTCATAGTTAATCATCTATATTCATTTTTTTTCTTCGTATTTTACATATTCATCTCGATCCTTATTCCGACGTGCATTGTTAGTTATTTTAAAATTGATGCAACGTTTCACTTTCAGTTTCACCATATGTTTTTATACGTTAGCCATTTCTTTGAGTTCAATTATTGCATGTTACGATATTTTTTTTCAATTACACTTAAATTATTTTATGTTGTTGTGTATAAACACTATAAGAAACACGTAACCACAATATCACAGCTATTATTGTTTGTTGATATAAAATCCTGTTGCTATGCACGGATATTCGCCTAGTGATAACATATGCGTTAAATTATGAAGAGAAATTGAAGACCCGCGATGGGAGCCTACCCTGCCCACTTTAAAGAACAGACTTTACTCTTGGGCTCGAATTTTTAGTATCTGGGCCTTGGGCTTCGTATACAGATGAATTGGTTAACCTAATAAATCCCCTACACCCTCTAGCCTTCTTTCTGTTTTCTGTTTCATCTCTTTGTTCGAATGTCTGAGCTTGTGTTGGATGTGATTGAGCACATACTTTTAAGACTGGATGTGATTGATCTACTTAGATGCAAAAGCGTTTGTAAGTCATGGCTATCTTTAATCTCCACTCCTCTTTTTGTTAAGGCTCATCTCAACTATACTTTTATAAAAAATTATGAGGTTAGAGATAAAAGGATCATTATGCACAGTGGTTGTTGTGAGTCTTTAGTCAGTTCGTTTATATGCAATGACTATCATATTGTTGGTTCTTCAAATGGCCTAGTATGCATCTCTCCCAAAGATGTTGAACTTTTAGTAACTAATCCTATTACTAGACAGGTTAATTACCTACCAACCCTGCCCGATGAAGTTCTTCCTGACAAGACCACACACAGGTTTGATTCAAAACCTTGTTGGGGTTTTGGTTATGATTCATGCATAGATGATTATAAGGTTATAGTAGGGTTTGGGATAGGCAAGCATCGGACACGTTTTCATGTGTTAACATTGAAATCAAATATATGGAAACTCATAGGAGATATCAAATATAAGTTGGACTTTCGTAAAGCAGCTAGACCTGGTATCTTATGCGAGGGGTCACTTCACTGGTTTATGAATGACCGGAAAAACAAGAAAGTGATTATTTCTTTTGATTTATCTCGACAAGAGTTTAATGAAATCCCCCAACCAAATGATTTGTTATATAAATGTAACGATGATGACAAGCTTGGTTATATTAAAGAATCTCTATGTATATATAAACATCAAGCACCATCCAGTCAAGTATTTGGAAACAAATGTTCTAGAGATATAAAACCCCGCCCTATGATTTGGATAATGAGAAGTTACCAAGTGCAACACTCTTGGGAACAGGCACCCTATCGTTGTGAGGAGATGGATGTTGATCCACACTACTTGAGAAGGCTCAGTTACATTACCCACAAGAGTTCTTCCTATTGTCGCTCGTACAGGATTATGGAATATATGGCTACTCCTGTATATGTGCAGAGCCTTGTATCTCCTCATGGTACCATAAAGAGACGGTTCAAGACAACAAATACTGACAAAAGGGCTTTAAAGAGAAAAAGGAGGCATGCAAAGAACAGCAAAAGGAATACGAAGGTAGGTTTTATATCTGCTGTTATCAATGGCCCCTTAGACACACTATATTTGATCATTGGATAATTGTGAATAATGATACTTGATATTCGTCTCTAAATTGCTTCCTAAATGACCTCATTGCACATGCATCATATAGATTCAATTCATGTGTCACTCGTACACATTTAGTAGTGCCATGCCCCTAGCTATCTCTATGTCTACATTTCCATTATTATCATACATTTAGCTTGCATTCATTTCTTATTTTTCTTTCGATTTTAACTGTATGTATTCTTACTGTCTCTTTCTAATTTTCTCAGTTAATCAAGAAAGATCATTTCCCTAGAGTTTGAGTTCTAGAAGGAGTCAAAGATGAGTCAAAGATACCATATCGTATGAACTTTGCTTTTCATTTAGCACTGAGCTTTAGAGATCAATGCTTCTCTTAGAAATAAAACACCCAAGTCTGTTAGTGACCCCTCGTTTTGGTAACTGGACCATTATTTGTCACGTTTTAGTTATTATACTTTAAATGGTGTGTCAAGATTGTAATTTTTCTCGTATTTTCAGCTAGTAACCGCTCCACCGGTTAAATTGTATGATGCGCATAAGATATACGAAATGCCGACTTTTTTTTTATGATGGTCGGTGATGACGTGCCGTTTGGTTCAAAGTACAAAGTATCCATGTTATTACCTTATCGAGACACATTAGCAAACGAGATCAGCCTTTTAGTATAACTTATGACACACTACATAGTTGAACCATTTGTGCCGGTTATTGACATGAAAACTTACCAATTTAACCAATCAAAACAAGTGAAATTACAGAAACGTGCAGAAAAGAAGTGTAATGTGTAATTACTAAGGGCAAATATAAAAAAAAAGTACTATACTTGCCACCTATTCCTCTTCAGGGTAGCGAACAAATTTTTTTACTTCTGCGGGTAATATACTTTCAAATTCATCCTCTTTAGGGTATTTTCATGAACAGTTGGACAATTTTGCCCCTATTACCCACAAGAGGAAATGGAAAGTATGATACTTTTTTTTTTATCATTTGCCCTAGTTTTTTATTATGTTAAATTTTGGATATGTATTAAGATAAATTATTTAATGATTTATAATTGTGTTAAATCTATAATAAAAATGTTTTGTTTTAAGTTTACACTATTTACTTATTAAGATAATTTAGTTCCACCACCCACTTCCATTTGCAAAGGACATGAGTTTAAATAAGTATATGCATGCATGGCACGTGTGGGGTTCAAATAAGCGCTTTAACCCTTACCATTTAAGCGGGAAAAGCCGTTGTACCATTTCATCATTTCATTTGTATATAACACAATTCATTTCACATTTGTAAGCGGTTTTGATTTTGTAATTCTCTCTGTAATAAACTTCTACAAGTCAAGAAGCCATAACAAATCCTATTAACTAATTCTTGAGCTCAATTTTATTTGAATCTCGTTGATTCCGGTAAGAGTGTATCAACCGGTATCAAAGCGGTCAATTCCGCATCTTAACCCATAAACCTATTGAGTTTGATCGTCACGATCAAATTCAGCCAAAATACATTCGCTTCCCTATCACAAATCGTTACCCTTGTTAATTTTATTCGCTTTCTTAGCCAAAACACGCTTTCCGCACGGCTAGTACATTATTTATTATTTAAAAAAGTATCATACTTTCCATTTCCTCTTGTGGGTAATAGGGCAAAATTGTCCAACTGTTCATGAAAATACCCTAAAGAGGATGAATTTGAAAGTATATTACCCTGAAGCAAAAATTTTGTTCGCTACCCTGAAGAGGAATAGGTGGCAAGTATAGTACTTTTTTTTGATATTTGCCCAATTACTAATTACTAGAAAGGACCTTTCACAAAGTATATATCCTTTTTGTGACGATAACGCTAGTTTCTAGTTTACTTTAGTTTGACGTGTTTCACTAAATTGTATTTGGTGGTTTATAGTTATACTATGTTTGCAAAAACGGACGAAAACGTGTAAAAACAGACGAAAATGTGCGAAAACGGACGAAAACACGTAAAAATGGACGGAAACGTGTAAAAACAGACAAAAACGTGCAAAAACGGACAAAAACGTGCAAAACGGACGAAAACATGCAAAAACGGACGAAAACGTGTTAAAACAGACATAAACGAGTAAAACCAGACGAAAAAGTGTAAAAATAGACGGAAACGTGCAAAAACAGACGGAAACGTGTAAAACAGATGGAAATGTGTAAAAACGGACGAAAACGTGTAGAAACGGACGAAAATGTGGAACAAGGCAAAAGAGTCCGGTCTGGTCCAATCTCGGTCGCTCCATTCCGGTCCGGTCCATTCGGGTGGTCTGCTCAGCCTTATATTTTCTTGTATAGAAAAAGAAACCACAAGGACCAAACAAGTACTAGTTTAGAACTATTACGTATTCATTTTGTATCGAGTAAATTGCATTAAAAGGTACTCATCTTAGGTCCAATTTCAATTAAAGGTACTACTTTTTTTTTCTCAATTTAAGGTACCCGATTTTTTTTGGCCGATTTAGGTTTTTTTTTCTAACTTCCGTTAACCATTTCGTTAGTATATTACATGTTTGGTCCTTGAGTTTGTATAGGCATTTCATGTTGTGTCAATTTTCGTTCATTTTCATACGTTCGCATACGTTTTCATCCGTTTTTATACGTTTTCGTCCGTTTTTACACGTTTTTGTCCATTTTTACACGTTTTCATTCGTTTTTGCACGTTTCCGTATGTTTTTGCACGTTTTCGTCTTTTTTTTTTGCAAGTTTTCGTTCGTTTTTACACGTTTCCATCTCTTTTACACATTTTCGTCTATTTTTGCACGTTTTTACACGTTGATCTGTGCTAAACCGTCAAGCTATCTCACACAAGCTAGCCACTTGTGAATGGCTAACCGTAAGAAACTTAAAACAGTTAAAACACAAATACAATGAAGATAAGAGAATACAATGAATTCCCGGGTCGTTAAGTCCCACGGAGACTCAATGGTGTGTAAACACTAATTCAGATGATAGAATGATCACTAAGGATAGTGATCAGTAAAGGATTTGGATGAATAATTACACTACTGATTGATTGGAATGTATTTGGACACAGAATAGAAAAGCACAACAATCAGATAAAACAAACGTAAAACGTACGTTTGAAAACAACGTACACACGTACCAAATAAAAAGTGAGATCTAAGAAATAAAAGACCTAAAAATATGAAAATGACATTTTGAAATCCTAAAAATAAAAGAAAATTATTAGAAAAATAAAATTATTTTTATAACTATTTAATTAATTATTATTAATTAAAAACTATTTTAACTATTTATAAATACTATAAAATAGAAGAAAATACAAAATAAGGCTAGAAAAATAAAATTATGATTCAGAAAAATCTAAAATATTATAAAACTAATTTTAAAATTAAAAATATATTTTTTTACACTTTGTATCTAATTATTACTAATTAATTACTATTTAAAATACACTTAAATACTAGAAAATATAAAATAAACCTGGAAAAATGAAATTTCAACTTGGAAAAATCTAAAATATGATAAAACTAATTTTAAAACTGAAAAGATATTTTTTATGTTTTTTAATTATTTATTACTAATTATTTAATACTTATTAACTATTAAAAATTCTAATAAATACTAAAAATATTAGGAAAATTATGAAACTTTTTCTAAAAATAACTTAAGGTGACAGAAAACTAAGAAAAATATAAAAACAAGATTTGCTTATTAATAAGATGAAAAGAAAAATCAAAAAGCTAAAATCTATTAAATAAACGCTATCACTATTTTTAAATTGATATTTTTCTGGTTTTTCTTTTTGAAAACTACTTAACTACTTAAAATATGAAACTTTAACAAACACAAAAATTTTACAAACTTAAAATAAGCAGTTTGAGTGAGTTTATGAGCAAACAGTGGGCTTTAGAGCTTATTTTGGTGGAATATGCTCAAACAAGCTCACAAGCTGAAACAAAAGCTCAAATAAGCTACAAATAGACTAATGCTACTCAAATGAAGCTAAAAGACAAAGACAAGCATACTGAAAAGCCAAAAATAAGCAAATAAGCACTTTTGACTATTGTTTTGAAAAACAGAAATGGGACAAAGTTTGAGCTTATTGCAGCCCTACCAAACAAGCTTCAAAATGAAAAACCAAACTTGAGACCTCAAGATGGCTATTTCAGCTACCCAAGGAACCAAAAATCACAAGCTGAGGCCAACTAATAAGCTATTTGTGAGCTTATCAAATTGGACCTACTCACTGTGCACAGAGCACCATTTCAGACAAGGTACTCAAAAGAAGCTAGTTAAAAAGCACTTTATAAGCTGATTCAAAGAGAACTAGTATTTTTCTAATTTAGTTTAGCAACTAAACTATAGTTTCCCAAGAGCTTTTAAGCTAAATCTTACTATTGAACACACAATAAAATTATCTTTTTAATTCAAAAACGACCCAAGTGAAAATTTTGACTTTTATAAAAACTAGATGAGTTGACTAAAATGAAATTTAAACTGATTCTATGCACTAGTTATGTTGTTTTAAGGTGAGCTAAGATTGATTTGAGCAATTTAAGCAACGTTTAAACACAAAACAATGATCATAGATCATGAAATTCCAACAGTGGACACACAAAATGTGATCAAATGAGATTTTGACTTTTCCACAAATGACCACTGATTTTTATGACTTGCTTGAGTTATTATTGACCAATGAGACACAGAACCACAATAAACAATCAACACAAACAAGACTTGTTACAGTTTAAACAAGCAAATCCAAACACCCTTTATATGACTGTTTTGATGATTTTTCAAAGCAAAACACAATTTAAAACCATGAAACTGATTCAAAACCATGTATTATCATATATTAGGACTAATGAAACATTAAACAACAACCATTATAACATTAAACTAAGAAATGATGATGATTCAATTTTAACTGTTAAAACTAAATTTTATAAACTTCAAATTAAAAAGAACAACCAACCGATTTTAATACTTAAATACACTTAACTAAGACTAATTAACACAAAGAAAGAAATTTAAGCTAATGAACAACTACAATGTTGAAATGCAAAATGAATAAAAAGGCTTACAAAAGCTTTCCAAGCTCAAACCGAGAACAAGGAACCAAGAACACTCCTATAGGCTTACCACTAAGCCACTAACCCAAGGCCATCCAAGATTTACCTCGCTCCAATTGTGAACACCATTTCAATGGATTTTTATTTTTCAACTATTTAATTTGTATTTTTGGTGATTTTTGATTTTGCTTCTAAACTGGATTTTAAGATATCTAATAGCTTTTATAAGCTATCTAGAGCTTATGTGGCTTATTCAAATCCATAAGAACATCTACAAACAACATTTGATCATTCATGAGATTTTGAAAATAAGGAAAATTTGCATAATCGAGATATAACTTGATACTTGAATTGAGGTTTCACAAAAGCTTTATTATAACATAAGAACTTGAAATACTGAGTTTTAAGACTAAAACATACACCGAAATTAAAAGTAAGCTAAAACGACTTAAAATTTAAAGATTACACTAGATACATTGATACATTGCTTCTTCTTCCACTTTTATAGACTTTAGAGACTCTATGTTGACCTCTGAATGCATCCCACCTCATCTCACCATTGAAATCAACCAACTCATCTTATTCGTCCAGTGGATTTTGGCGCCAAAAGTCACATAAAGCAGTTTGATCAATAAATGGAGTGGGTTTGAGTCAATTAAAGATTTTGGTGTTAGTGAAGGTGGAGGGACAAGGTAAGGTGGGGAGATGTTGAAAAATGGAAAACCATTCTTGGTTTTGGGATATCGAGCATGAGAGAAGTGAGCAGTGTTGGCGGTTTTTCAACCGTTTGACTTTTGTTGACCAAGAGTATTAATAACGGGTCAAGGGTCAAGAGTGGGGTCAAGCTCAAGGTTCATGGGTCAAGTGGTGTTGGGCTTGGATATGCATTTGGGTCATGGATTGGATTTGGGCTTTGATATTTAAAATGGTGTCCGGTTTGGTTAAGTATACACAAGGACCAAATTTGTAATTCGACCAAAGATAAAGGACTGATCATGCCACATTTCCAAACTTATCACAAGGACCAAACTTTGATAGTACAAGGACCCTTTTTGCATAAAATTCCATTTTAAAACATCCAAGGACTACTTTTGCAAATTTTTCAAAGTTTAAGGACCTTTTCCGCCATTTTACCAAAGAATCATTCAAGGACCAATTTTAACAACTTAGAATATTTCAGGGACCTTGAATGACAAAACTTCACATTTTTTAATTCCAGGGACTAGATTTGACAACTTTTAAAACTTGGGGACTAAAACGCAAATTTTGCAAACTTGAATCATTTTCATCCGATTTTGATATTTTGCATTTAAAACACATAAAACATTGATTTGTGATATATTCATCATTTTGATGCATTTTTAGAGTTTTCGATGATTTTGCAGTTTAGATTGTACAAAAATGATGAGTATTTAGACACTCATCACACGTTTTCGCTCGTTTTTGCACGTTTCGGTCCGTTTTTGCACGTTTTCGTCCGTTTTTTCACGTTTCCGTCCATAGTTACACATTTTCGTCCGTTTTTGCACGTTTTCATCCGTTTTTACACGTTTTTGTATGTTTTTGACGTTTCGTCCGTTTTTGCACGTGTTCGTCCGTGTTTACACGTTTTCATCCGTTTTTACACGTTTTCGTCCGTTTTTGCACGTTTCAGCCCTTCGTCCGTTTTTGCATGTTTTCGCCCATTTTTCCACGCTTTATTCCATTTTTACATGTTTTCGTCCACTCGGGTCCGTTTTTACACGCTTCAGTCCGTTTTTACACGTTTTCGTCCGTTTTTGTTTGTTTTGACGTTTCGTCCATTTTTACGCGTTTTCAACACGAGTATAAGAAGTGTAAAAACGAACGAAAACATGTAAAAATGAATAAAAACGTGCAAATATGGACGAGAACGTGGAAAAATTGATGGAAACGTGCAAAAACGGACGAAAAAGTCTAAGAACGAGCCGAGACGTGCAAAACAGATAGAAAAGTGTTAAAACGGACCCGAACGTGTAAAAACGGACGAAAACGTGCAAAAACGGATGAAACGACGAAAACGTGTAAAAACAGACGAAAATGTGCAACAAGGCAAAAGAGTCCGGTCCGGTCCGGTCTTGGTTGGTCTAGTCCGGTCCAGTCTCGGTCGGTCCAGTCCAACAAGGCAAAAGAGTCGGTTTGTGGTCCGGACCGGACCGAACACGACCGAGACCGAATTAGCCCAAAAGCCAAGATCGATGACCGGACCGAATGTGGTCAGTCCGGTCCGTTCGGGTGGTTTGCTCAGACCAAACAAGTACTAGTTTAGAACTATTCCGTATTCATTTTGTATCGGGTAAATTGCCTAAAAAGGTACTCATCTTAGGTCCATTTCAATTAAAGGTACTACTTTTTTTCTTTTTTCTTTCTCAATTTAAGGTACCCGAATTTTTTTTGGCCGATTTAGGATTTTTTTCTAACTTCCATTATCCATTTCGTTAGTAAATTACATGTTTGGTCCTTGAGTTTGTATAGGCATTTCATGTTTGGTCCATTTTCGTCCATTTTCATACGTTTGCATACGTTTTCGTCCGTTATATACGTTTTCATCCGTTTTTATATGTTTTCGTCCGTTTTTACATGTTTTTGTTCGTTTTTACACGGTTTCGTTCGTTTTTGCACGTTAACGTATGTTTTTGCACGTTTCCGTATGTTTTTGCAAGTTTTCATTCGTTTTTACACGTTTCCGTCTGTTTTATACATTTTCGTCCATTTTTGCACGTTTTTGTCCGTTTTTACACGTTTTTGTCCGTTTTTGCACGTTTCGGTCCGTTTTTGCATGTTTTCGTTCGTTTTTACACGTCTTCGTCTTTTTTTACAAGTTTTCATCCGTTTTTGCACGTTGTCGCCCCTTTTTTGCATGTTTTCGTCCATTTTACACGCCGTTTATTCGGGTCCGTTTACACGTTTGACCGTTTTACAAAAGTGTAAAACGAACGAAACATGTAAAACGAACAAAACGCAAAACGGACGGAAGCGTGGAAAACCGATGGAAACGCAAAACGGACTAAACGCAAAACGGACGAAACGCAAAACGGATGAAAAAGTCTAAGAACGGTCCGAGACGTGCAAAACCGAACGAAAACGTGTTAAAACGGACCCGAACGTGTAAAAACGGACGAAAACGTGCAAAAACGGACGAAAACGTGTAAAAATAGATTAAAATGTGCAAAAACGGACGAATGCGTGTAAAAATGGACGGAAACGTGTAAAAACAGACGAAAACGGACAAAAACGTGCAAAATGGATGAAAACATGCAAAAACGGACGAAAACGTGTTAAAAGAGACAGAAGCGTGTAAAAATAGATGAAAAGGTGTAAAAACAGACGAAAACGCGCAAAAACAGACGGAAACGTGTAAAAACAGATGGAAATGTGTAAAAACGGATGAAAACGTGTAAAAATTGACGAAAATGTGGAACAAGGCAAAAGAGTCCGGTCTCGGTCGCTCCAGTCCGGTCCGGTCAATTCGGGTGGTCTGCTCAGCCCTATATTTTCTTGAATAGAAAAAGAAACCACAAGAACCAAACAAGTACTAGTTTAGAACTATTACGTATTCATTTTGTATCGGGTAAATTGCATTAAAAGATACTCATCTTAAGTCCAATTTCAATTAAAGGTACTAGTCTTTTTTTTTCTCAATTTTAGGTACCCGATTTTTTTTGGCCGATTTAGGTTTTTGTTATTTGTAGTATTGGGTAACTCAAATGTATTAGATTTGAGTCCCCGAATCATTCCCAGCGAGGGATAAATGGAGTTAACTACTCACGTCGCGTTATTCGGGATTTGAATGGGTAAAAAGGATTTTGAGTTATTTCTAAATTATGGGGCAAGCAATTATAATAAAAGGTGATTAAAACTACTGAATCTATGATGCAAACAAATAATTATAACTAAATATGCAAATTATAACTAAAAACGCAAATAACGTAATTATTAAAACGTAAATTAAAATGCAAACTAAATTATTTAAAGTCCTAAAAGTGATTAATATTTTACTACAGCTAAGAAGATGATTTAAAAATTATTTGAAATTTAAAACTAATTTTTTTGGTTTTTCTTGATTTTATTTGAATTAAAAACTAATTTTGAACTTTTAAAATAGATTTAAAAGGCTAAAAATTATGAAAACTTACAAGAAAATTTCAAAACTATTTTTAAAAATCTAAATTAACTAAAGATAAATTTCAAAACTGGAATCATATTTTTCTGACTTTTTCTCTATTTATTATGAATTTAAAACTAATTTAAACTAATTAAATGTCTAAAAAATACTAATTTAACTAGGAAAAATCTGGAAAAATACTTTTTCCGAATTTTTGATTTTTCTAAACCTAATAAAATTTATTTTTCATTTTTGTGACTATTTTCTTATTTATTTGTATTAAAATGCTAAAAACTGACTTTAAATGCAGAAAAATAGTAAATGGCAAAGGAAAATTATGTAAAATTATTGAAAAGTTCTAAATTATGTTGAAAATCTATGAAAATTATAAAAAATAACTAGAGATGATAGAAAGAACACTTAGACATGAAGCTGATTTGAGAAGGCTAAGAGGAAATTAGCAAGAAATACCAATAAGCTACCAAAAGCTACATTAAACTAAGATAAACCTAACCCAACTAAAATCTACCAACAATAACTGAAAACAACCAAGTAAGCACAAACTATAAGCTAAAAAGCACTGATAAGCTAAATTCCAAACAGACCCTTCAAAGGTATAAAGACTTCTAAAAGTTCCTAATAAGTTGTAGGGGTTATCTAAAAAGCTAAAAGGTAATGGAGCAATATGAATAGATAGAAGAATCCTAAATGAGCAGAATAGATAAGCAATAAGTTAATCCAAAATGCAAATAAGCACTCCTAACAAACTAATCTACCAAACAGTCCTACATTAAGCTATAGATAAGCTCTTAAGGGCCAAGGTACTAACTAACCAAGAGCTAAATCCTATAAAGCAAAACTAAACAGCTCTAACCTAATCCTAAAAAGCAATTAATCAACAAGTAAGTTCTTCAAAAAGCTAAAAAGAATTCACTACAAATCTGCTATAACAACAGACTTGAAAGGACATAAATGGGAGGGATAACAGGCTCAAAAAGCTAATCTAAAAGCTATAAAATCCTAACAAAGAGCAAATATGTAGACTCCAATAGCTAAACTACAAATGAGAACAGAAATCAAATCAAAACATCAATCATGATAGCAAGAAATTAAGCTATAAGAGCTTACTTAGAACACAATTCACTAAAGGTGCAGGACAGGAATTAGCCAACCTACCAACTTTTAACCAAGAACAGCTTATTCAAAACAATTTTTTGATTTTTTTCCTTTTGTGAAGAGTGAAATCAACTTATGAAAATACTATTTTTAATTTTTAATAATTTTTATGACAAATGAAAATGATTAAAACTGCTTGAGAAAAATTGGAAAAAACACATTTGAAGGCTAAAACAGTTTGGAAGACTTTTTAAAAAATGAACTTTAAAAATTACAAAAGAGACTAAATTACTTTGAAACCTGAATTGCAATTGATGTAACTCTACAAATTGAACCTGAATAACTACAAATTAACACACCAAACTGACTCTTACTTGAAAATCAGATGAAATCCAAACACCCCTTTAGAACACCAAATTTCAATCTACCTCTAAAACTTTGTAAAAAAAATGACTTAAACTAAATCAAATTCATCAAATAATCATTAAACTAAACCATTTTAACTAACTAAATCCAGAATTCATCTTCGAACTGTTTTGACTTTAACATTTGACTGTTGTTGACTTTTTTTTACTTTTGGAATAAAATGAAATTCATAACAATTTAATTCAGAAATAAGCTCACATAAGCTTATATAAACTTGATGAGTAACAAACAAAGGCTTCACACTGATTTGAGATGAGATGGCATCAAATCTAAATTGACAAGTAATTGATGAAAAACTAGAATCATATTAATAATAAGAAATTACAAGATTAACATGAAATCTCAATTGAAAATTACAACTTACACTACGGCAAGTAATTTAAAATGACAAGAAGTAAAAGGTCAAAATTTCTCTAAAAGCATAAGAAATGGGACAAGTATGAATATGTGACCGATGAGGTATTTATAGCTGAAGAGGGAGCTTGGGAAGCTTCTGGGTTTTCAATCCTGAGCCATTGATTAGTCTCTTGCATCATCCCTTCTATTCTGAGCCATCAGATCATAGGTGTGATGTGTTTGAACCAATAGGAGAACTTTTTTCTGCCATGTTGGCAATTCGTGATACCTCATCTTATGACACGTTGTCAGTAGCTTCCAGAAGCTCTAAAGTACGGGTAAATGGTGGAAGGTGCAGGGTAAGTTGGGACCTTGAGGATAAACAATAACAATGGAGTATTTTTACTTGGCGCGTATTTTGGGTTCTTTGGGATTTTTTATTTTAATTTGACTGAATGTTGACTGGTGGGTGTTTATGTGTTGACTGGAAGGGAAGGGGTCAAATGGTTATGATGGTGAAAAGGTCTTGTGTTGTGATGGGGGTTCAAACGATAGAAGGCTAAGGGGGTCAATATGAGATTTGAATGGGCTATTGGGCTTATAAAGGGAAATGGGTAATAGATTTCTTTTATAAGATTTGTATTATTTGGTTTAGGAATTTGTTTTAAAACACTAAGGACCATTCATGTAAAAGTTGCGAATTCCAAGTACCAATAGTGTAACTTATGAAATGGTTTGGGTGATTATGGTATATTGGTGGAGTGAGGGTATAAATGGTTAAATCGGAAAGTGAAGGGTATTTTGTGTAATAATGGATAAGTTGAAGGTTGAAATGGTAATTTTGTGAAAGTTAAGGGTGAAAAGTGAAAGTTTGGTCAAGTGAAAGGTTTTGATGTGAAAACTCCCAACAATGATCCAGAACTCCGTAATTTGATTTTTTGAGCATCCAAATCCCATAAAATAACATCCCGACATCGGCTTTTGCACTCTTCTCATTCTCGTGCTCGGTTTTCTTCGGTTTTGGCTTTCTTTTTTCTGTTTTGTCATATACGTACATGCACATGCATAAACTCAAGAAACCAACAAATATTAGGCATAAACGGCTCGTTTCTTGTTATTCTGGGTCTATTTTGGTAAATAAATGGTATGTGTTTTAGCACATACCAGTTTTTTTCCTAACTTCCGTTAACCATTTCGTTAGTAAATTACATGTTTGGTCCTTGAGTTTGTATAGGCATTTCATGTTGTGTCCATTTTCGTCCGTGTCCATATGTTTGCATACATTTTCATCCGTTTTTATACGTTTTCGTCCGTTTTTACACGTTTTTGTCCATTTTACACGTTTTCGTTCGTTTTTGCACGTTTCCGTCTCTTTTTGCACGTTTCCGTCATTTTTTGCAAGTTTTCATTCGTTTTTACATGTTTCCATCTCTTTTACACATTTTCGTCAATTTTTGTGCGTTTTCGTCCGTTTTTACACGTTTCCGTCCATTGTTACACGTTTTCGTCCGTTTTTGCACGTGTTCGTCCGTTTTTACACGGTTTCATTCGTTTTTACACTTTTTCGTCCATTTTTACCTGTTTTGTCCGTTTTGCACGTTTTCGCCCGTTTTTGCACGATTTCGTCTATTTTTACACGTTTTCAACATGAGCATAAAAAGTGTAAAAACGAACGAAAACATGTAAAAAGAACAAAAACGGACGGAAACGTGCAAAAACGGACGAAAAAGTCTAAGAACGATCCGAGACGTGCAAAAACGGACGGAAACGTGTTAAAACGGACCCGAACGTGTAAAAACGGACCGAAACCGAATTAGCCCAAAAGCTAAAACCAATGACCGGACCGAGTGTGGTCGTTCCTGTCCATTCGGGTGGTTTGGTCAGCCCTATATTTTCTTGTATAGAAAAAGAAACCAGAGAAGAGCAAAAGACTAGTACAGATGAATTGGAGAAATTGAAGACCCGGGAGCCTACCTGCCCACTTTAAAGAGCAGACTTTACTCTTGGGCTCGAATTTTTAGTATCTGGGCCTTGGGCTTCGTATACAGATGAATTGGTTAACCTAATAAATCCCCTACACCCTCTAGCCTTCTTTCTGTTTTCTGTTTCATCCCTTTGTTCGAATGTCTGAGCTCGTGTTAGATGTGCTTGAGCAGATACTTGTAAGACTGGATGTGATCGATCTACTTAGATGCAAAAGCGTTTGTAAGTCATGGCTATCTTTAATCTCGACTCCTCGTTTTGTTAAGGCTCATCTAGACTATAGTTATATAAAAAATTATGAGTTTAGAGATAAAAGGATCATTATGCACGGTGGTTGTTGTGAGTCTTTAGTCAGTTCGTTTATATGCAATGACTATCATATTGTTGGTTCTTCAAATGGCCTAGTATGCATCTCTCCCAAAGATGTTGAACTTTTAGTAACTAATCCTATTACTAGACAGGTTAATTACCTACCAAAGTTACCTGATGAAATTATTCCCAAAACGACCATGCCGCGGTTTTCATACCCTTGTTGGGGCTTTGGTCATGACGCATCCATAGATGATTACAAGGTTATCTTAGGGATTGGGATAGGCGAACATCGAACACGCTTTCATGTGTTAGCATTGAAATCAAATATTTGGAACCTTATTGGAGATATCAAATTTAGGTATTCTGATGTTGCTTCTACACCTGGTATCTTATGCGAGGGGTCACTTCACTGGTTTATGAATGACCGAAAAACAAGAAAGTGATTATTTCTTTTGATTTATCTCGACAAGAGTTTTATGAAATCCCCCAACCAAATGATTTGTTATATAAATGTAACGATGATGACAAGCTTGGTTATATTAAAGAATCTCTATGTATATATAAACATCAAGCACCATCCAGTCAAGTATTTGGAAACAAATGTTCTAGAGATATAAAACCACGCCCTATGATTTGGATAATGAGAAGTTACCAAGTGCAACACTCTTGGGAACAGGCACCCTATCATTGTGAGGAGATGGATGTTGATCCACACTACTTGAGAAGGCTCAGTTACATTACCCACAAGAGTTCTTCCTATTGTCGCTCGTTAAGGATTATGGAATATATGGCTACTCCTGTATATGTGCAGAGCCTTGTATCTCCTCATGGTACCATAAAGAGACGGTTCAAGACAACAAATACTGACAAAAGGGCTTTAAAGAGAAAAAGGAGGCATGCAAAGAACAGCAAAAGGAATGCGAAGGTAGGTTTTATATATGCTGTTATCAATGGCCCCTTAGACACACTATATTTGATCATTGGATAATTGTGAATGATACTTGATATTCGTCTCTAAATTGCTTCCTAAATGACCTCATTGCACATGTATCATATAGATTCAATTCATGTGTCACTCATACACATTTAGTAGTGTCATGCCCCTAGCTATCTCTATGTCCACGTTTCCATTATTATCATACATTTAGCTTGCATTCATTCCTTATTCTTCTTTAGCTTTTAAGGGGATGTTTGGTACGGGTGAATGGAAAGAGTAGAAACGGAATGAGTAGCATTTCTCGTGTTTGGTCGAGTAGAGAATGGAAATATAGAATCAAAAAATGATTCTCTTTCCGTTGTATCCTTTCTTTAAAAAAAGTGGAGAATGCTTAAGAAACAACTTTTATTCACGTACCCATTCCACCGTCCAGTTCATGAGGAATGCATATATCTACTTGCAAATATGAGATATAAATACTAGTAACACGTGCAAGGCACATTTAACCATGAAAATAAAAAGTCTTTTTAAACCGCATGCCAATTTGTTGTGATGATTGCAAAGCTTCTTCACAAAATCGAATGCTTTCATAATTAAATCGATGTATTTTTGTTCTTCGTTGTTGTTGTTTATTATCATTGCCACTTCTCATCGTTGTATTTTCTATAGGGCTTAATGTCAGGTATATTCTTATATGATTTTGTTGGTTATGAATATCATGAATAGGTTGCTTAATTTTAGTTTCTAGTCAATTGACTTCAAAGATTTATTATATACAAGATTTCACAATCTCATTGGACCTCACAAGTATGATTTAGTTAGGTAGAATGGTGTACAGAGATGTCATGAGTTGCATGCTACGTGTTTGATAAAACACCAAGTCTAAATTTTGTCTATAAGAATTATGTGAATCTTTGATGAAGACAGTGGACAAGCTTTATAAGTGAACTGAGATGGTTCATTTTCAACTAAAAGCCTTAAAACATATATTCTCTTTGGCGACAATCCTATTATCTTACGATAATCCTTTGTGACTATTTTGGGCCACTTTTAGGGTCACAACTCACGGATGTCAATTGTTGTTGCTTCTACGTGCTCCTTAAGTGGTTTTGTTCATAACCAGAATGTCGTTTGCCATTACAAATGTGCATGTTCTTTTGCTGTTGTATAAGTTTTAATTAGCTTGAAGATGCTCATGTTCTGTTATTGTTGTTACAGGTTTGTCACGTTCGTTGCTAGCTATTGTTCAGACGTTATTTTGCTGTCATTTCGGCCATCAATATGCCAATGCTTCTAGTGTCGTTTTGCTGCTCTGGCGAGTGTTAAGTTATAACTGCTTTCAAGTGATTTTTTTCATGTAGTTTGCATTGATTAAGTTGTAGTTGTAGTCATAGAGTCAACTAGGGAGTTTATTTTTCCTGTTTGTTGTGGCTCAAGGTTGAGACAATGTTACTACTACCTTTTTGTATGTAATATTGGGGTTTTTTCAAACATGGTTTGGCAACATTAATATTAAGTATATGTTATTTGTTGCTCAACTAATGCGAGTAAACAGGTTTGTAAATGCATCATTTCATGATTCCATAATGAGTCCATTCCGTTTTGTACCAAACAGGAGAATCAAGTATGTAAAACATTTCTCAGCTTGATTCCTTATAAGTACCAAACACCGGAATCCATACATCTTCCTCAAGCTTATTCCCTTTCTATACTATTCCATTCTCTCATCCATTCTCATTCTCGGTGATTCAGTCGTATCAAACGTCCCCTAAGTGTATGTATTCTTACTGTCTCTTTCTAATTTTCTCAGTTAATCAAGAAGGATCATTTCCCTAGAGTTTGAGTTCTAGGAGTCAAAGATGAGTCAAAGATACCATATCATATGAACTGAGCTTTAGAGATCAATGCTTCTCTTAGAAATAAAACAAGTTTTGATTGCGACTTAATTGACTTAATATGAAAAAAATTGAATAGAGAAAGATGACTGAAAATATTAAGTAATAAAACTGAGGGTGTCTGCATTAAGTTATCCTTTAATTAACTGTGACTTAATATGAAAAATTTAACAAACAAGCCCTAAGTCTGTTAGGTGACGTTTCTTTTTCTTTCCAGATTAAGAGCCATATAAATATATGTAGGTCACATGTAGCCCACGTCGTCTGTTAACGCCTAGATAGTGAGATGATCACATTTTACTACATGGATATAGAAGGATTAGTGGAAATATGTGTGCTCCACATTAAAAAAGAACATTATTAAATATTTGTGTGGACCAAATCCCTTAGTTAAGTAGAAAAAGAAACACAACCTTAGTCACCCGTCGTTTTGGTAAGTGGACCATTATTTGTCACGTTTTAGTTATTATACTTTAAATGGTGTGTCAAGATTGTAAGTTTTCTCGTATTTTCAGCTAATAACCGCTCCACTGGTTAAAATGTATGATGCGCATAAGATATACTAAATGCCGACTTTTTTTTTTATGATGGTCAGTGATGACGTACTGTTTGGTTCAAAGTACAAAGTATCCATGTTATTAACTTATCGAGACACATTAGCAAACGAGATCAGCCTTTTAGTATAACTTATGACACGCTACATAGTTGAACCCTTTGTGCCGGTTATTGACATGAAAACTTACCAATTTAACCAATCAAAACAACTGAAATTACCAAAACGTGCAAAAAAGAAGAAGTGTAATGTGTAATTACTAATTACTAGAAAGGACCTTTCACAAAGTATATATCCTTTTTGTGACAATAACGCTAGTTTCTAGTTTCCTTTAGTTTGACGTGTTTCACTAAATTTTATTTGGTGGTTTATAGTTACATTGTGTTTGACACTGTTATAGTATTTTAACTTAGTAGCGGCAGTTTCTGACATGATTCGAGATGACACAAAAATAAACAAGTTAGGTTCGAGGATAAACAAGTTAGGATTGGAAGTAACTCGATTACAACCTGTCAACTCATTTAAAAATAGATAAAATAATATTAAGAGTAAACTACAAAATATATCTTTGTGGTTTACTCCGATTCGCACTATACATACCTCTCGCAAAAGTTTCAAGAGATACATCACTCCGTTAATAAAAGTTAACCTATAAACATCCCTCCGCTAAAATAAGGACAAACGGCGCAAATTATTTCTCCGTTATCTCCTAACGAGATAGAAAAAATTTACATCGTTAGTCCTCTGGGTTAACTGTATTTGCACCGTTAGTCCTTTTTTTAAAGTTTTTGTCTGTATTTTTACGTTTTCATCAGTTTTTTTACGTTTTCGTTCATTTTTTTTGCGTTTTCATCTGCTTTTTTACGTTTTCGTATGGTTTTTTTAAGTTTCCGTTTGTTTTTTACGTTTTCGTACATTTTTAACGTTTTCCGCTTTTTACGTTTTCATCTTCTTTTTTACATTTGGAGATACAAACTTGAGATCTTTTTTAATCTTGTCTCACTCTTATGTTGTATTAACTTTTTTTAGCAAGTTCTATTTAAAGATTAGGCAAATATGAAGCCTTTTTAGTCGAAGGATATATCGAGGCCTTTTTTACTTTTTAAAGGTTTTATGACTCCAAAAAACCAATATTTGTGATGAGACCTAGTTTTATTTCAAAATGAGATGAGAATAGTCAAAATCTGAACTTCTTTTGTTTGTTAACATAGTACAACAATATTTCATAGACCATACCATATATAAAAATGCAAAATTTCTTGGTAAGGTTTTAGTTAAATGTTGTTATTTTTGACAACTAGTAGTCATTTACTTCCTCCTGTTTATGGACGAAAACGTAAAAAAAGCTGATGAAAACGTAAAAAAATGGAAGAAAACGTAAAAAAAAACAGACGAAAAAGAAAAAAAATGGACATAAACGTTAAAAACAGTTGTCGTAATAACCAGATATGACAATTTGTGCTTACAACCACAAAAATAGGCTTTTATAGGTTAATTTATAAAAATATTTGAAGGCATTTAGCCATGTTCTTTGAAATGGGTACGAATAGCCTTTTCAAATTTTGAAATGGGCTGAATGGCCCTTTCAAAATTAACCAAACAAAACATGTTTTATCTTAATTGGAAAACATTGTAATTGTTTTCTTAATAAAACTTATAAATATAATATATTAATTTTTTAAAAAGTAAATGCAAAAAATGTCCCTAAATATATCCAAAATGCAAGTTTAGCTACTGAAAAGATTATTCTACAAATTATGCCACTAATGTGGATGTTTTACTGCAACTTGTGTCCCTTGGCCTAGCGATCGTTATTTTCTTCCGTTAGTTTGAGGACCACGTCGAAGTATTTTCGTCATTTCGTGTTCACAATGACATAATTTGCAACTAAAGCTTGAGTTATATATTTAACATATTTAGATCAAAATACGCACATTTAAAAACACACTTAAAATCTTTTAGAATTGTTTATAATTTATACCTTTTATACAAAAAGTCCTACTAAATTTACCCTGATATCACTAACTAAGCCCTTTCTAATTTTCTTAAAAAGCACATATTGGGTATGTTTGGCGCAATAGGTCAAATGAGATCGGATTTGGATCAATGGAGTTTGGGCTAGAGCTTGGGATGCGGCTTATATTATAAGCTGAAAGTTGAAGCTTATATTTTTATAAAGCTGTTTGGCGAATTAGTTGGAGCTGAAGCTTATTAATATAAAATCACATAAAATACATCAAATAAAATTCACGTATATTTTCAGCTTTTACATGATAATTCATTATATTTTAAAGGTATTTAAGTAATTTAACTATTCATAAGCCCCTATAAGCCTCATTTTATGGGCTTGAGTTTATAGAGGCTTATGGCTTATTTTATAAGTCGTTAGCCTCCATAAGCTTTTGTGACAAACGAGACTTATTTTATAGACCAGCTTATTTTAAATGTCCAAACCTCGATAAACCCTCTTGCCAAACATAGATTGTATTGTCCTTTGAGCAACCTTAATTTTCTTTTTCTCTTTGATCTGGTCCGAACAGTCAAGTCTAATCACACAAGCCGACCACTTGTGAATGGCCGACCGTAATAAACTTAAAACTGCTCAGACACAAATGCAATGAAGATCAGAGAATATAATGAATTCCCGGGTCGTTATGTCCCACGGAGACTCAATGGTGTGCAAACACTGATCGACGATAGAATGATCACTAAGGATAGTGATCGGAAAGGATTTGGATTGAATATTACACTACTGAAAAAGTTAATAAAGAACAACGACTTAAATACAAATTAAGAAAATTAAAAAGGTAAAATATATTAAATAAACGCTATCACTATATTTAAAGTGATGAACGTTTAAAACCTAAAACGTACGTTTAAATAAAATTACGTAAACGTACAAAATAAAACGTGAAAATAAAGAAGGAAAATACCTACGGATATGAAAAATACATTTTTACAATCCTAATTATATAAGAAAATTATTAGAAAAAGAAAATTATTTTTAAAACTATTTATCTAATTATTATTATGTAAAAACTAATTTAACTATTTAATAAATACTCTAAAATTAAAAGAAAATATGAAATAAGACTAGAAAAATAAAATTAAGATTTAGAAAAATCTAAAATATGATAAAACTAATTTTAAAACTGAAAATATATTTTTTAGACTTTTTATGTATTTATTATTAATTTAAAACTATTTAAAACTAATTAAAATGCTAGAAAATACAAATTAAGCCAAGAAAATTATGGAAAAATACTTTTTATAACTTATATATTTATCTAAACTTAATAAAAATGAAAAATTATTTTTTTGAACCTTTTCTTAATTTTTTGTATTTAAAGCTAATTAAAAAGTGCTAAAAAGTGATTTAAATTAAGAAAAATAGCAAACATACTTAGAAAAATCTAAAAATTTTAGGAAAACTCTAAAATAATATAAGGAAGCTAAGAAAAATGGAAAAACATGGGGTTGTGTGCACGATATTGAAACTGATGAACAAAGTGCTTATAAATAAGCACTTTGAAGAAGCAAATGGAAACCAAGAAGCACCAAACCAAAACAGGAACTCAAATATGCTAAAACTACTCTAATACAACTAGAAACAACAAGCCATGACCTCTGATTTGCAAGTTGCTATGATTTGGTTGATAAGACTAAAGTGCAAAAACAGATTTTTGGTGGTCTACTTTGAGCTAGAATATAAGCCACCAAATAAGCTAAGACTTCAGAACAACAACTAGAACTTGAACAAGACCTGGTGAGAATGTGTAAACCAAGAATCAGACCTAGAGGAGCTCAAGTGAGCCCCTGCAAGCTCGCAAAGTTTATAAACCCCTGTGCAGACTTGATGCCTCGCATGGGATTTGACATCATATTGACAAGCTCTTTAAGAGCTTAAAGAAAATTTACAAAATTATGTAAAAATGACAACCATAAACTAGACCAAGAGAGGTTTTAAAAGCCACAAGATTCACTTGATTTGACCAAGAAATGAGTCCATGAAAATTTCCTCTAGTTGAGCCCAAAACAGGTTCTTATGCAATTTGACTTTTTAACAAAACTAAAAGTTTGACTATTTTGAGTTTTGATCCAGATTTAAAGACTGGAAATGATATATTATGATGAAATAAACTTAAGGAAAGCTAGTTCTATGAATTCTAAGCACAAAATAAGCTTTTGGCTTTCAAAATTTCCAACAGTGGAACAGTTAGGACAGATTCAAGAGCAAATTGACTTTTGTTGATCTAGAGTGCAAACCAAAGTTTGGAATGAGCATAAGAAAGATACATAAGCATAAAACAAGAGACTTTAACTTGTGAGCAAACCTCAATTTCATTAAACAATCTGATCCAAACACCCTTAAAGTATTGACAATGAGATTAAAACTACACTAATCGCTACACTAACTCTTGCAACCACTTAAACTGACTCTAACTATGCTAAATACAGCTTATTCAACAGGTTTCAACTATTGAGGATCACAGATTCACTACAAGCATAAAATGCAAGATTGCAAAAAATTGGAAATGAAAACAGAACTCACAAGGCTCCAGCTGTTGTTGCAGGCCAAAACCAAACCAAATTCTAATTTATCCTAGTCTAATACAACCCATTATCATCACTGCATCAACCCAATTCATCACCATTTCCAATTTGAGCTCATAGTTGACTTATGTTGACCATTATACAATATTGCTTGAAAATGAAATGTGAGCTTATACAAAGCTTATAGAGACCTTAACTAAACTTGTTTAAGTTTAAAACAAGCAACCAACAACCTGGACAGAAGACTTTGAAATTGAAAATCTCAACAGTAAACTTGAATTTTTGAGACTTAAGTGAAAACTTAAATTAATAATCAAAAGTACAATACTCTAATGTTCTAACTTGAATGAAATACAAATGAACTGAAACTACAACATTTTAGCTTAACTAGAACATGAATTTAAAAAAAACGACATTTAAGAAAATTTATAAAAACTAGCTACCCTCTATCTTGCTTCTCTCTTTCTCTTTTATAGCTCCAAGATGTTTCCACTTGTCCACTGAACCTTTCCCACCAATAAATTTGGCCGTTGGATGCTTTAAGTTGATATTGGCCGTTTGATCATTTTGGCGCCAAAGTGGATTTTAACAGGTGGAGGGTTGAGTGAAGGGGTAGAGGAATCATTAAATGATATTTGTTTTGTGTTGATGTGGAGGGGACAAGGAGGGTGATATGGAGAGGAGGTGGGATGGCTGTGTGGAGTGATTTCAGGCATCAAGTGGAAGGGAAGACTTTGGCGCCAGTTGGGATTTTTGACCAAAGTTTGACCGGTGACTAATATATGATGGGGGGTCCAAAATGCTACTTGACAGGGGGGTCACAAGGAAAAGGCAGGGTTCATTGGGATTGTGACAAGGGTCTAAGGGTCAAAAAGGCTTAAATAACAAGGACCAATGATGTAAATTCTGAAAACACAAGGACCTAAGCTGCCATTTAAGCAAAGAGGTTTCAAGGGACCAAAAGTGACAATCTCACAAAGTATAAGGACCAAACTTGCCATTCTCCAATTTCCAAGGACCATTTTTGCCACTTTTCAAACTTGAGGGACCAAAGTTGTAATTTTGCAAATTTTAAACTTTGAAGGGTTTGTTTTGACAACTTTTGAATCCCATGGACCTTAAATGACATTTTTCTTTATTTAGATTTACCAGGGACTGCTTTTTGACAACTTTTGAAACTTGGGGACTAAAGCGCCAATTTTGCAAATTTGATACGTTTTCATCCGATTTTGATATTTTGCATTTAAAACACATAAAACACTGATTTGTGATATTTTTATCATTTTGATGCATTTTGAGTGTTTTCGGATGATTTTGCGGTTTATATTGTACAAAATGATGAGTATTTAGACACTCATCAATCCCCACATCGAGATATTGCTAGTCCCTAGCAATGATTTGAGAAAACTTTAATGGATTTGAAAACTCTTTACCAAAAGCCATCACTACGGAGTAGCCAAATGTTTCGAGTTCAAGTAAGAACTTTGGTACATCGATAACCAAATGATTTTGAGCAAATCATAAGTCAGAACGGATTTGATTTGTCTTTACCGAAGCCGTACCTTACGGACTAGCCAACTCTTAGATAAATTATCGAATTATCTTTGGTGAGTGAATACCAATTATGGATTTTCCATCGCCTTTACCACAAGCCATAATCTTGCGGGCTAGCCAACTCTTCACTTTTTAGGATATGGTGAGTTGAGAACCATACAATTTTGGGCAAATTGCAAGCCATATAAACGGATTTGAGAAATATTTACCAAGATCCGTTTGCTCCTGGATTAGCCAATCCTTTTGTCTATCAAACATGGCGGACTGATAACCAAATGAGTAAGTGTAAAACACTTACTCCAAAAAAAAATTTTGGCCAAAACGGGAATTGGGTGGATAATACATGATAAAATTCGTGAGAATTCCCCCACACTTAGAAATGAATATTGCCCTCAATATTCAAAGTACCGTGGTTATGCGAAACAAAGAACGTAAAAGGAAATACTACGCCATTATTTTAAAAGATTTTTTTTTTTTTTTTTTTTTTTTTTTTTAGATATATATATATATAACATATGGGCATCACCCCACACTTAGGTGGTAGAAAGGGTAAGAAGATGAAATATGGGTGAAAACCCATATGGTGTGTGCTCTTGTTTTTGGTTACCGAGTCGCTAGCTTGACTCGACCCCGCATTCATTGGTTCATGGGGAAGCAAAGTGGAAGAAACAATCTCCATCGGACTTCATTCAAGATGTTTGGATAAACATTGAAGCACGTGAGAGTTCCACACCGATGAGATATAGAGAGAACCGGCTCAAAAATGATAATTGAAAATGCCGGGATCAAAGATAGTGTCCTCACTCCCGAAGGAGTGAAGAAGAGAAGAAGTCACATCATATGTGAGGAATGGAAGAAAGATGTTGATAACAATCAAGATCCATTCTTCATCCTCAAATGTAGACATATCGGGAGGAAGGGTGAAGGTAGTATCATCAATAAGCAAACTCTTATGATAGAGTACACCTTCCTCCGAGCCAATATCATCCTCAAGATCAAAATAGAAATGATCATATTCCGGAGGAGATATGTCATGAGAGAGTTCACCGGAGAACTCTTCATGAAGAGAATCATTGGAAAAAGCCTCAAGCTCGGGCTTGTCCAATGTAGAGTCACTATCCACAACGGGATAGGAGATGAAGTCGACTTAGCACAAAATGATTCGATCTTAGAAACGAGGAGATTTATATTGAACAATTGTTCACGAAGTATCTCGTCCTCAATTTCCGGATCATCGAATTTCTCACTTCCTCTAAGCTAACTAGCTCGGAGGGTAGCTCCTCGACATAATCGATGTCTCCATAGGATAAAGAATCGTCAAACAAGTACAATCGTTATCGAATCGGAGAACATCTCGACATGATCATTTGGAATGTCAAGAGGAGAGAAGAATCACCATTAAGAGGCTCATCACACATATTACGGAGATAACCTCGGACTCACTGGGGTTGGAACAAGGCTCTCAACACTAGACGATTCCATTTCGGAATAGTGCTAGAAGGCTCGTCCCCATTATGAGATAGTCTTTGGAAGCAATAAAAGGTAAGATAGGTGTGATAGCAATAGACCGAGGGAGTTGAGAAATGATATCTTTCAAAGGAATAACACTCTCCTCGTCGTCCTCATAATATTCCCTCATTTGAATAGAATCCTCATTATCATCGTCATCATATCGATTCTTATGTTCATCTCTTTGAAGCTTACACACCATACTTTTCATTTGTAGTTTCTTTCGAATGCGTATTTCTCGAACTTTGTGGGAGATTACACTCCTCGTAATCATTGAGATCTTGTGAAGGCTCGGAAGTCGATGGTGATGGAATCTTGTGGGGTTGGAAATTGTCAAAACCGGAGAATTGTAATTGTGAAAATTTTGATTCATCGGTTGACATTCAAAAGTCGCATGAGGACCCCCAATTCTCACAACAGAGATAATTGGGAAAATAACTTTCACCAAAGTTCGATTGTAACATGGTTCCGGCTCATAGACAAGCGGGACCCGTGGTGGACAATCAAAACCGTAATGAGAATCATTCCACAAAACTCGCATGAGTAGGATTCGTACAATGTGGAGGTAGGTAGGAAAATCGGGTGTTTCATTATTCGAAATGGGATCGGGATTACCGAAAAACTTGTCTCCGAAACCCACATTGGTACATCGCCGACAATTTCCACCGTTAAATGGACCTCCACACTGTGAACATGTCAAATACCATGACATAAAGAATTAAACAGATAAGAGGATAAGAGATGAAGAATTAAACGGTTAAAGAGGATAAGGAATGAAGAATTAAGCAGTTAGAGGGTAAGGAAATGTAGAATCAAAAGATGCGAGAGGGTAAAGATGGATATTTTTGGATTTTTGAAAATATCTTGCAAAAACAAAGAATGAAAATATTTTTGGTGTTGATAACACTTCGTGAAAAGTGTTAATGAACTTTTGGATTTTTGATAACTTTACAAAAAACCTTTTACAAAAGATGGTATATGACTATATGTGCAAGAATGGATCTGAAAAAGGCTAAACACACGCTAAAGCCTCCCCGGCAGCGGCGCCAAAATTTGATCTGGTCCGAACAGTCAAGTCTAATCACACAAGCCGACCACTTGTGAATGGCCGACCGTAATAAACTTAAAACTGCTCAGACACAAATGCAATGAAGATCAGAGAATATAATGAATTCCCGGGTCGTTATGTCCCACGGAGACTCAATGGTGTGCAAACACTTGATCAGACGATAGAATGATCACTAAGGATAGTGATCGGAAAGGATTTGGATTGAATATTACACTACTGAAAAAGTTAATAAAGAACAACGACTTAAATACAAATTAAGAAAATTAAAAAGGTAAAATATATTAAATAAACGCTATCACTATATTTAAAGTGATGAACGTTTAAAACCTAAAACGACGTTTAAATAAAATTACGAAACGCACAAAATAAAACGTGAAAATAAAGAAGGAAAATACCTACGGATATGAAAATACATTTTACAATCCTAATTATATAAGAAAATTATTAGAAAAAGAAAATTATTTTAAAACTATTTATCTAATTATTATTATTTAAAACTAATTTAACTATTTAATAAATACTCTAAAATTAAAAGAAAATATGAAATAAGACTAGAAAAATAAAATTAAGATTTAGAAAAATCTAAAATATGATAAAACTAATTTTAAAACTGAAAATATATTTTTAGACTTTTTATGTATTTATTATTAATTTAAAACTATTTAAAACTAATTAAAATGCTAGAAAATACAAATTAAGCCAAGAAAATTATGGAAAAATACTTTTATAACTTATATATTTATCTAAACTTAAGAAAATGAAAAATTATTTTTTGAACCTTTTCTTAATTTTTGTATTTAAAGCTAATTAAAAGTGCTAAAAGTGATTTAAATTAAGAAAATAGCAAACAAGCTTAGAAAATCTAAAATTTCAGGAAAACTCTAAAATAATATAAGGAAGCTAAGAAAAATGGAAAAACATGGGGTTGTGTGCAAGATATTGAAACTGATGAACAAAGTGCTTATAAATAAGCACTTTGAAGAAGCAAATGGAAACCAAGAAGCACCAAACCAAAACAGGAACTCAAATATGCTAAAACTACTCTAATACAACTAGAAACAACAAGCCATGACCTCTGATTTGCAAGTTGCTATGATTTGGTTGATAAGACTAAAGTGCAAAAACAGATTTTTGGTGGTCTACTTTGAGCTAGAATATAAGCCACCAAATAAGCTAAGACTTCAGAACAACAACTAGAACTTGAACAAGACCTGGCTGAGAATGTGTAAACCAAGAATCAGACCTAGAGGAGCTCAAGTGAGCCCTGTACAAGCTCTGCAAAAGCTCTATAAACCCTGTGCAGACTTGATGCCCTGCACAGGGGATTTGACATCATATTGACAAGCTCTTTAAGAGCTTAAAGAAAATTTACAAAATTATGTAAAAATGACAACCATAAACTAGACCAAGAGAGGTTTTAAAAGCCACAAGATTCACTTGATTTGACCAAGAAATGAGTCCATGAAAATTTCCTCTAGTTGAGCCCAAAAACAGTTCTTATGCATTTGACTTTTAACAAAACTAAAAGTTTGACTATTTTGAGTTTTGATCCAGATTTAAAGACTGGAAATGATATATTATGATGAAATAAACTTAAGGAAAGCTAGTTCTATGAATTCTAAGCACAAAATAAGCTTTTGGCTTTCAAAATTTCCAACAGTGGAACAGTTAGGACAGATTCAAGAGCAAATTGACTTTTGTTGATCTAGAGTGCAAACCAAAGTTTGGAATGAGCATAAGAAAGATACATAAGCATAAAACAGTAGACTTTAACTTGTGAGCAAACCTCAATTTCAGCTAAACAATCTGATCCAAACACCCTTAAAGTATTGACAATGAGATTAAAACTACACTAACTGCTACACTAACTCTTGCAACCACTTAAACTGACTCTAACTATGCTAAATACAGCTTATTCAACAGGTTTCAACTATTGAGGATCACAGGTTCACTACAAGCATAAAATGCAAGATTGCAAAAAAAATTGGAAATGAAAACAGAACTCACAAGGCTCCAGCTGTTGTTGCAGGCCAAAACCAAACCAAATTCTAATTTATCCTAGTCTAATACAACCCATTATCATCACTGCATCAACCCAATTCATCACCATTTCCAATTTGAGCTCATAGTTGACTTATGTTGACCATTATACAATATTGCTTGAAAATGAAATGTGAGCTTATACAAAGCTTATAGAGACCTTAACTAAACTTGTTTAAGTTTAAAACAAGCAACCAACAACTCGGATGTAAGACTTTGAAATTGAAAATCTCAACAAGAACTTGAATTTTGAGACTTAAGTGAAAACTTAAATTAATAATCAAAAGTACAATACTCTAATGTTTTAACTTGAATGAAATACAAATGAACTGAAACTACAACATTTTAGCTTAACTAGAACATGAATTTAAAAACGACATTTAAGAAAATTTATAAAAACTAGCTACCTCTATCTTGCTTCTCTTTCTCTTTATAGCTCCAAGATGTTTCCACTTGTCCATCGAACCTTTCCCACCAATAAATTTCGCCGTTGGATGCTTTAAGTTGATATTGGCCGTTTGATCATTTTGGCGCCAAAGTGGATTTTAACTGGTGGAGGGTTGAGTGAAGGGGTAGAGGAATCATTAAATGATATTTGTTTTGTGTTGATGTGGAGGGGACAAGGAGGGTGATATGGAGAGGAGGTGGGATGGCTGTGTGGAGTGATTTCAGGCATCAAGTGGAAGGGAAGACTTTGGCGCCAGTTGGGATTTTTGACCAAAGTTTGACCGGTGACTAATATATGATGGGGGGTCCAAAATGCTACTTGACAGGGGGGTCACAAGGAAAAGGCAGGGTTCATTGGGATTGTGACAAGGGTCTAAGGGTCAAAAAGGCTTAAATAACAAGGACCAATGATGTAAATTCTGAAAACACAAGGACCTAAGCTGCCATTTAAGCAAAGAGGTTTCAAGGGACCAAAAGTGACAATCTCACAAAGTATAAGGACCAAACTTGCCATTCTCTAATTTCCAAGGACCATTTTGCCACTTTTCAAACTTGAGGACCAAAGTTGTAATTTTGCAAATTTTAAACTTTGAAGGGTTTGTTTTGACAACTTTTGAATCCCATGGACCTTAAATGACATTTTCTTTATTTAGATTTACCAGGACTGTTTTTGACAACTTTTGAAACTTGGGGACTAAAGCGCCAATTTTGCAAATTTGATACGTTTTCATCCGATTTTGATATTTTGCATTTAAAACACATAAAACACTGATTTGTGATATTTTTATCATTTTGATGCATTTTGAGTGTTTTCATTAAATGGTTTAAATATAACGGTCTTAATTAGCAGTTTATATGAGAGAGAGAGAGAGAGAGAGAGAGAGAGAGAGAGAGAGAGAGAGAGAGAGAGAGAGAGAGAGAGAAGCTTTAATAAGTCTCTCAATAGATAGAGAGAGAGAGAGAAGCTTTGATAAGTCTCTCAATAGAGAGAGAGAGAGAGAGAGAGAGAGAGAGAGAGAGCTTTAATAAGTCTCTCAATAAATAAAGGATTTGAGTCCACATTCATCCCCACTAAGATAAAATAAACAACCCCTTAGACTCTCTTCCAACAAGAGACTATGATCCAAGAATATAAAGCCATCCATCCTTTTAAGTGGGCAGGGTAGGCTATCGTCATGAATCTTCAAATTCTCTTCAGAATTTACCGCATTTGTTATCACTAAACGAGTGGTCGTGCATAGCAACACGATTTCATAGCTGCAAACGATTATAGTTGCAATATTGTGGTTAAGTGTTTCTTATAGTATTTATGCATAACAACATAAAACAATTAAAATGTAATTGAAAAGGTTGTAACATACTATAATTTACTCAAAAAACAATCTAAAAATGTATCAAATAACGCATAAAAACATTTAGTGAAACTGAATATGAAATGTTACATCAATTTTGAAATAAATTGTTGGAATCACTCCTAAACTAGAATTCAAGTGTTAGTAATTAATATGTAATAGTTAGCTTAATATGGCTTTTATGTTAGTAATCATGCCAAGGCTTATGTAGAAAGCCCATGAGCCTTGGCCCAAGTCCTCTAAAGGAAATCATTTGGGTAATAGTTGACCGTCTCACCAAGTCAGCACATTTTCTACCGATGAAAGAAAGTGACGGAATGGACAAACTTGCACAACTATACCTGAAGGAAATCATCGCACGCCATGGTGTACCAATCTCCATCATCTCAGACAGAGATAGCCGTTTCACCTCAAATTTCTGGAAATCGCTTCAAGATGCTTTAGGGTATAACCTCGACATGAGTACCGCTTATCATCCTCAGACCGATGGACAAAGCGAGAGAAGCATTCAAACTCTAGAGGATATGCTAAGAGCATATATGATAGACTTTGGAAATGGCTGGGATAAGCACTTGCCATTAGCCGAGTTTTCTTACAATAACAGCTATCACACAAGTATCAAAGCCGCACCATATGAAGCACTCTATGGTCGGAAGTGTAGATCACTTGTGTGTTGGGCCGAAGTTGGAGAGAGTCAACTTACTGGTCCAGAGTTAATTCAAGAAACTACCGAGAAGATTGTACAAATCAAAACCGACTACAAGCGACTCGTGACCGACAAAAGAGCTATGCGAGATAAAGAAGGAAACCACTTGAGTTTCAAGTGGGAGATAAAGATTATGCTCAAAGTTGCGCCATGGAAGGCGTAATCCATTCGGAAAACGTGGAAAGTTAAATCCTCGTTACATTGGACCTTTCAAAATTCTCGCAAGAATCGGATAGGTAGCATACCGACTCGAATTACCACAAGAACTCATTTCGATTGCACAACGTGTTTCACGTATGCAACTTGAAGAAATGTTTTTCGACGAAACTCTTGCTATTCCTTGGAAGAAATCCAAGTTGACGAAAGACTAAATTTTGTCGAGGAACCCATCGAAATTATGGATAGAGATCAAGCGACTTAAGCAAAGCCGCATTCCTATCGTCAAAGTCATTGGAACTCTCAAAGAGGCCCGAATACACGTGGGAACAGGAAGACCAATTCAAACGTAAATACCCACATCTTTCTCTACTCCGAAGAACAATCCTAAGCGAAAACCGAGGACGGTTTTCTTCCAAGCGGGAGGATGTGACACACAGTAAATTTTCACTAAAATTTAAGCGATAATTAGTAATTTATTATTACTAAGCATGAGTCATGAAGCATGCATAAGCTTTGCACGATCATTTGAGTAGATAACTCGCGTCTGATGAGATAATTTCACCACTCTTGCATTCATATCATTTCATGAATATTTCATTTTATCTTATGATTTAAATTGTAAGACGAGAGGTCATCTCGTTTACCCGGTGACCGACTTTGCACGCGTCATGAACACTATGATAAGGACTTGATAAAACAAATGACAAACTCCCGTAATGAAAAATATTACAAAAATAATAATATCCCCGATAAGTAACCATAAGACACTACGTTATAAAAGTTATCAAACAATGATGCTTCGGTCACAATTTAATATCGCGGGATACAAAATATTTAACACACTTTCACTTGAACAATAACTTTTATAAGACTCAAATACAATTTATATATATAAGTACAATGTATATGCATACATTTCCAACTTACACAATAAGTATAATACACCTTTTTGCTTACAAAATGAATAAATGAGTACACTTAATAAAAATTGAGATAAAAACCCTTTTGTCTTTCTCTCCCATTCACGACAAAACCAAGAACCATGAGATAAGATATCCAAATCCCATCTTCAACCTCTAGACTTGTACTCCCCTAGTAAAAATCGAATCTCCCAAAGAGGATAATCCAACATGCTTAATCCTTCATATCCTCTTCTCTCTTACCAAATTCATGAAAGTTTTTGCTTCACAAATCTCTCTTTGATACTCTTGCAACTACACGTACGAATCCAAGGGAAATCAAGGCCAAGTCATTCAAGGGAATCAAATCTTCACACATATCTAGCTTGAGCCAAAAGTCCAAGATGTTCTTAGTTTTTAGAAGCTAGCCGAATTTGGCTTCAAACCAAGACCAAAGGAAAGAAGGATAACCAAGCTCCTCCCCAATATACTTCTATATCTTTGGTCGAATTGCAAAAGCCCCAAACTCAGTTTCAAAGTCAAATTTTACCAAAAACTAGGGTTTGTGAAAGTTAGGGTTTTCAAAAATTGATTTGGGGGTTTTGCAATTGGAGGTGTGTAGGAGTTAATTCAAGTCTTATTTGGTCCGAAACCACGAAGCCATTCTCGTCCTCACGCGTCACCCTTGAGTTGAGGTTATAAATCTTCCTTGTGTAATGTTCTTTTTGTTGTTGTTATGATGTTAAGTTAGTAACTTGTATCAAAATGGTGTTATAAAGTTGCCGTGTTTTATTTCTTTTAATTGTTTCATGTCGAAAATATTATATCACTTGGGTGTTGTGTTGGGTTTTTGTCAAGTGTAAGAAACAAGAAAAACTAGAAGTTGAGTTTCTTAGTATTGTTATGTTAATCTTGAATCTAATCGAATTACTTAACCAAGAACTAGAGAGATTGAGTTTGTACAAGTTATACTCTTTTGTGTTAGTAAACAATCTTGATACCATGAACTTGTGTAGTCTTTTGCACTAGAGTCCGTTTGGTTTTCTACCGAGACTAGGAAACAAAAATAAGGCACACGAGTCAAGGTTGCGAAGCCTACAAGTGAACCATGTCGATACTCTTTTTTTTTCAGTCGACATCTATGTTGTTTTAATGTGTGTCGAACTTGATTTTTTTACCTTGTTTAAACATGAGAAACATGCTAGTGTCTCATTGTCTTGTTGACTCAAATCTTAGAAGTGAACCTTGTGTCTAAACCTCTATGTACGCCTAGGGTAAACTCAAGTCGAATGTGCTTGGTTACTAAAATAGTTTCGAGTAGCCTATGATTGTGTAGAAGTCCATAAGAGTTGACGAGAATGAGACCAAGTTGAAGTAGTACTCAACTTGTACATGGCCTCATCCCTCATTTGCTCACCTTCCTAGTTTTTGATGATAGCCAATCTTGTTCGAAATCAACGACTCGAACTAAAGTAACCACGTTAAACCTTGAAAGACAAATTGGAACTTGAAATAAGAACCTGGAAAAGTGTTTGTTTTAAACTTCTGTTATCAAAAATTTCATTGTGACAATAAACTTGGGCCTAAGCCCCTTTTCTCTCTTTCTCGTTACATCCAACACGTTGGGCCAAGCCCAACACTTGATACCATGTTGCAATTTAAATTGGGCCGCATCCCATAGTCTTTTTGTAGAAACAGTGAGTGAACCGAATGAGGTGATACCCGGGGAAACTTATCGGACGACAAGCACTAATCTGTCAATTCTTTCTTTCCACTTCGCATGTATCGTCTTAACGTCAAATGTGCACACTAGTTGTAACTTAACTAACAATATACAAAGGTTTGACATGAATAATCAATGTGTAAAAACATGATTCATTTATTAATGCTTACGTCAAAATTTAGCATCAATGTGTAAACAAATGCATGACAAGTAAACTCCCGTTTAAAACTATATATGTTAAAGACAAGTTTTGATAAATAACTAAAGTCCACAATGTCATTTTATCACATATTAAAATTTAAGTTTTCAAACTTAACTTAAACATTTCTAAAGGTAATTAGAAAATAAATCAACTAGTTATAAATTTTGACAATACCATTTTATGTCAACTTAAATAAGTATATACATATATACTTGCTAGTGGAATATTGTAGTTATTATTCATATCAAACTTGGATTTTTAAAACTCTATTAACGTCAATATAAAAAGTATTTACACTTTGTATACTTACTAGTAAAACCATATTAACAATTTTTACAAACTTACGTTTAGTATTAATACAAATATATTGAACCACTTTAAGTAAGTGATACTTAAAACAATGAACTAAAACATTGCCCTCCTTATCTAGGTCGCGTGTCGGTGCCGCATCACAACATTCACTAGATCCCACGTTTGGATTTCACGGTTACTAAGGTGAGTTTTCATAGCCCCTCTTTTACTTGATAAACTGTTTTATACACTTTGGGGTGAGAAATATGCAAAACCTTTTATGGACCAAAACTATTACATGATTACTATTACGTGATTTAGCCTAAGCCCTTGTGTCCCTAGAGAATGCCCTTTTCATGAACCGTCAATTCCCCATTGGGAACGCGAATGTTATAAATAGATATATTGAGGGTGACTCCTCCGTTCGGTTGGCCATGCTTAGGCCAAGGCGAAACGTATACCATGTCGGAACCGAGTGTTGAGGACAAAACACTCGCTATGGGCCCCTATATTGTATGACATCTTTTAGCATACAAAAACTGTTGTAGTATCGGTTGCATGAACTTAGAGCTAACGTAATAGACTTTTATCTATATATCATTATATTCGTTGTAATGATTATATGATTTTGCTTATGGTCCAAACTTACTATTTTAACTTAAACCTATGAACTCACCAGCTTTTAGCTGACCTTTTTATCATATTTTCTCAGGTGTTTAGTTGTAATCTTGGATGCAAGGCAAGAGGCGGAGAAATGGTCGTAGAAAATTTAAAGAAGTGTTTTTACACAAAAATGATGTTTTTACTTTGGGACCACTAAAAATTATGGGATGTGCCCATTTATCTAAACAATGTTGTAAGATAATGTTTTAAAATATTTTATGAAATAAACGGAGTATGTATTCCGTTCTTTATTACTTGTGTTACGATTCACCAATCCCGTAACGCTCCCGAATAACACGTCAAGCTAAGAATCTTCATCATGCTATATACGGATTGTTGTACGATTATTTGAAGCCTCATCAAAAAGAAGTTGATAAGGAAAGGATTATCCGTGGCCAAACTGTTTCACCTTCACTTCCGGATAATCAACAACTTGCTTTGTGGGCTCAAACTAGTTATCCTCCTCAACCGACTCCTCGACCAATCGCACAATCACACCATATGATCCATCACGCAACAATCTCAACAAACTCAATTGGTTCCATACAACAACAACAACAACAACAATGATCAAGCATTTGTCGGTGAAGCTAATGAGGACTCCAATCCGTTTGATGCATTACAACAAGGATTCGTTATGATTGCTAAAGCTTTTGGCGTTATACAAACAAATCCAACAATCGCATTCGTTCCTCATCAAACACAAGGAATCATTTGTTGTGAACAATGGACGAGTTGAAGTTGAGAATCGTGGTTATGGTCGTCGGATGGGCGGTGGTCAAGGGTTTAATGCTATGGGTAGGAATAACAAAAGAGCTCAAGTGGTTGAACAGGCTAATGCTCGAATGGGTTGGTGGTCTTGGATGCTACAAGCTGTAATGAGAAGGGACACTGGCTAATGCATGCCCAAAGCGGCAGTGCTTATCACAAGGAGGCTTTACTTACGGCTCTTAAGGATGAAGTGGTGGAACTCTCACAAACAAAACGAGCTTTATGGCGATCTGATGACTCGAGATGATGATATGGAGGACTTGCAGGCTAATGCAACAGATTATGTTGATGGCTAATATGCATGAGCTACACATGAGTGACACAGGCCCGGTGTATGACATCGATGGCTTGTCTCAGTACCGAACAAACCATATTCATCTACGATCTAATATCATCGCCAACATCCGATCAACGAGGCTCAGGCGTTCAAAATGAGTCATCCGCATCTCATTTCGGCGATTCTCAACTAGACCCGTAGTTACATTTGATGATCAAGATGACCTTATGGTTTCCTTTGATACTCAAATTGACTCGTGGTTATACTTGAGGATCGAATAATGATCATGTTGTGACTCACGTTGAACATCTTGAACCTTTGCCTAATCGAATATTGATGCATTTAAAGACCAACAATCCCGAATGGAAGAATGCCATGCATTAAATCAGTCCTTAAAAAGTAAAAATGCACTGTTAACCAGGGATCTTGAATGCTTACAATGGCAACTCAACTTTTTCAAAACTCAAAAAAACCGTGAAAAAGGTTTTGAAGTCGCTTTTGCTAAATCTCATCAAAACGAACAATCATTAAAACAAAAGCCGAAAGTTGTCGAGTTATAAAATACTTTGACATTTTCTTATCTGACCTCAAAATTTTGGAGCGTGAGATTGAATTTCATTACGAAATAAAGTTGAACATTTTCAATCGCCTCTGGCGCGAGAACAAAGAGATATTCTTGAGAAAAGAATTTTACCCCATGTCAAAATTTGAAAACACATGCACTATATTGGGAAAGGATTTTCAAGGAACTTGGTCTCATGAAAGCAGTTTTCGAGAAAGCGAAACATCGATTTCAAATACTAAGCGTAAAAGAAATTGTTAAGAAAAGATGTTGATCAACTCTTGGAAGATGCTATCTATCTTTGATATCAATAATCTTGTGTTATTACAATATATTGTATATGCATCGATCATATCTCTGTTGATTTTGTTGATATTGTTGATATCTTGATAATGTGCCTCGGATCGAGTCCTTAAAGTTGAAAATGAGCATTGTTAAGCGAGCTTTCAAATGCAAAACGTCGTCTTCAATGGTGTCAAAAGATTGTCAAAATCGTGAACTTGCTTTGCAAAACAAAATCAACAGTTGCTATCCAAAACGTTTAATCCAAAATTTGAGCAACTGGATGATCAAAACGCGTCGTTGAAATGTCAAATCTCAAAATATGAACAAGAACTTTCAAAAGTTAAAAAGGAATATGGAGTCATATTTTATTTACTTAAACGGACTCGTGATGAAGCATCAAACGAACTTGATCATTTTCTTGCACACACTAAGGAAGTCATGAATTTTTCTGAAAATCTTCGTTCTGAAAATCAAGAATTGGTGCACACTCTCTTATTGGTGCACACTCTCTTTAAGCTAAGAGAAATGTTATGAAAGTATGAACAAGTTCACCTAGCATCATTAAGAGAATTGCACATGTAACACTTAGCAAACGTGAACCCAGTTGCCCTCGACAAAACACAAGTTACTAATGTGCTTCCTCTCTTGAAACAGGACTAGTTGATTCTTTTCCAAGCGTCCGCACTTCACAACAGAGGAGCAATACAAGGAAGAATAGGAAGTTGCGACCTAAGAAAAGAATAATAAGGAATCTTTGAAGTAGAAGAACACCCTAGGACTTTGAATAAGACTCACGTTGCACCTACTTTAGATATTGCGTATGACAAATGTAATGGAAAAAGTTTTGTAACGAATGCTAAACCTTTAAGTACTTTTGATATTCAGTCTGATGCTTCTTGTGTTATTTGTCATAAAAGTGTGCTTTCGGATTGTCATGACAAATGTGTTGCTAGAGATATCTTGTCTCGTTTAAGGAATCCCAAGAATCGGAATACCTCTAGGCCCACTAATGCTTCTAAGTCTGTGCTTGGTAAACCGCCTTCTTTAGATTCTAAGAAACGCATTGATGTCCCTGTAGCTCGAGATCACCTCCAAGGGCTGTAGTACCACCTAGTGCATTCACTAAGACTAAAGCAAATACTAGTTGGAGATGGCGAAATGGATACATAATACACTAGGATTTAAATGGATGCCTAAAGTCATTGATGTGTGTATTTCTACTATAAGCGCTTGAAACCTCTAACACTTCGGATTCCATATCTACTTCTATTCCATACGTGTCGTGCGTGTGTAATTCGGGTGATACAAATCATCCTTTGGATTGTTGATAACGGATGTTCCCGACACATGACGAGCAACCTTAAAGCGTTATCAAACTTTGTTGCAAAGTTTATTGGCACTGTCAGATTAGGAATGATCACTGCAGCGACTATCATGGGCTACGGAGATTATATCAATGGCAATATCGAAATTAGCATGGTTTATTATGTGGAAGGCCTCGGCCACAATCTCTTTCGGTCGGTCGATTACGTGATGGAGACTTGGAAGTTGCCTTTCGGGAGAAAACTTGTTTCATTCGTGATCTACAAGGAAGCGATCTTATGTCAGCTCTCGCAATTCTAGTGCATACACTATCTCAATGCAAGACATGGTTGCTTCATCTCCCATCATGTCTACTCTCAAAGGCTACATCAACACAATCACAGCTATGGCACCGTCGTCTCTCACATCTAAACTTTCAAACCATCACCAACCTTGCTCGACACAAACTTGTTGAAGGTCTCCGAGATTCCGGTATTCAAAGATCACCTATGCTAAGCTTGTGAACAAGGGAAAAGCACTCGTGCTCATTTTCCTTAAAGGTGGAACACAACTCTCGGCATGTGCTTCATCTTCTTCACTTGGATTTGTGGCCCGATGCGTGTGCAAGCGATTAATGGAAAATGCTACATTTTGGTAATTGTCGATGACTACTCACGATGGACTTGGGTCTACTTTCTTGAAGCAAAGATCAAGCTCCACAAATGATCATCATCTTCTCACGAAAATTCAAGTTCACTTCGGAACATTGTCGGACAAATTCGAGCAGACAAAGGCGAATTTGTGAATCAAACTCTTCGAGAATTTTATGAGTAAGTGGGAATCGAGCATCGAACATCTATTGCACGTACACGAACAAAGCGGTGTTGTTGAAAGGCGAAACCGAGCGTTAGTGGGCTGCAAGAACAATGTTAATCAATGCTAAATTTCTAGATTACTTATGGGCGAATCGTATCAATCGCATGCTATACTCAAACCGATCAATGATTACAAAGCATACAATAAAACACCTTTTAAGCTTATCCACAATGAAAACCGAATCTCGAACACTTTCATGTATTTGGATCCTTTGCTACCCAAATGATGATCGTGATGACTTTGGAAAGCTTAAAGCCAAAGCGACATTGGAGTCTTTATTGGATACTTTGAGAATTCTAAAGGTTACCGGATGCGGAATCGTCGTAAAAGCGAGGTTATGGAAGCGATTCATGCTAATTTTGATGAACTTACGAAATGGCTTCGAGCATAATGACTTGGAACCCGGTCACAACCGTTTAAACTTCCCTCGAACCTCATCATCGGTGAACCAAACCCCAACTTACTCGTCAACAAATGGAAAGACTCTTTGCTCCTACATTCGGTGTGATATTGATGAGCGTGTTCGGTGTATCCGATGTTTCCGCTTCTCGACTGATACTACTCTTATACGATACACTGCTACAACAACTCTTGTTGAAGAAGCACCACCGATGAACTCTACAACAACAGTTGAAAAAGCGCTTCAACGACAATTGAACCGGTGATGATGTTCTTAATGAAGTACCCCACCCGCATATTTTGATCCAAATCGTTCTTTAACCCGTTTGCCAATGAAGCTACGCACACGATGTCGCGGAATCATCCACAAGCCATTTGAATCCTCATAATCGCACAATGTATACTAACATCAACCCTACATCATTTGGACAAAGACCATCCTTTTGAGAATATTATTGGCAACCCAAATCAACCCGGTCGTCACGAGACAACGTCTTCGCACGAGATGGTGAACATTGCATTTATGCACTTTCTTTGCTGCCAATCGAACCTAAAAACATTAAAGGCGCAATGAAAAAGACAAGCTGGATTGAATCCATGCAAGAAGAGCTCAACCAATTCAAATGACACGAAGTATGGAGGCGGTTGAAAGACCAATAGGGTCTATGTCATTGGTCTCAAATGGTTGGAAGAACAAATTGGATCTTTGAAGGGCGTGTCGAAACAAGACACGTCACGGTGGCTAAGGGTTATCGACAGGGAAGAGGTATTGACTTTGAAGAATCATTTTTCCGGTTGCTCGTCTTGAGGTATTCGGATATTTCTAGCGTTCGCGGCTCATATGAATATAACGGTCTTTCGGATGGACGTCAAAGCGCTTTCTTGAATGGACAAGCGAAAAGCGGTTTATGTCGACCAACCGAAGGATTCGTTGATCCCGGTTCTCGAACCATGTCTTAGTGAACAAAGCTACATATGATCTCAAACAAGCTCCTCGGGCGTGGTACGATAAGCTATCATCTTTCCTCATTGCCAATAATTTTACCAAAGGTTCGGTCGACCCAACTCTTTTCATACAATATCACCGGGAACATATCTTAATGAGTTAATTACATAATTGGTCCTTGTGGTTTGTCGGATCTTGCAGAAAATGTCCCTGTGTTTTTTTTACGGGTCATGTCCTCGTGGTATGCAAAAGTTGCGGGTTTGGTCCTTTGACGGGTCATGCTGTTAGTTGACCGTTAACTTGGCAAACCACAGGGGCGATTTATGTAACTAACAAAAAAAAAATTAAAAAAAAACGAAAAATTAAAAAAAAAATGTTTATAAAAAATATTTATTACACTTAAATTGGTGCTTATATATAATGTGAGGGCCTAAGAGAACTTTTTTTTTTATAATTATTATACTTAAATTTTGGGCTTATGTACAACATGAGGGCCTAAATTTTTTTTTATTAAACTTTAAAAAATGAAAAATAAAAAAATTAGGCCCTCACAACGTGAGGGCTTAAATTTTTAATGTGTACAAAATACGCATTAAAAATTTAATGGATGAAAACGATGTTTGTATATTTTTTGTTAACTTTGCAAAAATTAGGCCCTCACAACGATTTTTGTATATTTTCATCCATTTTTATACGTTTTCATCCATTAATTTTTTAATGCGTATTTTGTACGCATTAAAAATTTAAGCCCTCACGTTGTTAGGGCCAAATTTTTTTACTTTTCATTTTTTAAAGTTTAATAGAAAAAATTTTAGGCTCTCATGTTGTACATAAGCCCAAAATTTAAGTATAATAATTAAATAAAAATAAAAATAAAAAAAATCTCTTAAGCCCTCACATTTTACACAAGCACCAATTTAAGTGTAATAAATATTGTTTGTAAACGTTTCGTTTTTAAACAATTTTTCGTTTTCTTTTTTAATTTTTTTTTTTTTTTTTTACATAATCGTCACGTGGTTTGCCAAGTTAACGGTCAACTTACAGCATGAACCGTCAAAGGACCAAACCCGCAACTTTTGCATACCACGAGGACATGACCCGTCAAAAAAAACACAAGGACATTTTCTGCAAGATCCGACAAACCACAAGGACCAATTATGTAATTAACTCTATCTTAATTGTTCAAATTTCGTGGATGACATCATTTTGGGTCAACACATAAAAAGTACTCAATCGCTTTTGCAAAACTAATGAAGAAACATTTTGAAATGTCAATGATGGGTGAACTTACGTTCTTTCTAGGATCTGCAAGTTCATCGATCACCCGTGGTATTTTCTGAGTCGGTCCGAATATGCCTTGAAATTCTTAACAAATTTGGAATGCAAAACTGTGACACCTATGCCACACCAATGACTCATACCAAGAAGCTGAGACGCTAATTTACATGGGAAATTGGTGGACCCTACCAAATACCGTAGTATAATTGGGTCTCATGTATCTAACGACTAAGCGACTGATATTGTTTTTTTAGTATATCTTTGCTCCCGTTATCGATCGAGACCAATGAAACCCACCTCTCGAGGCTAAAGAATCCTCCGATACATCAAGGGAACCATTAATTTGGGGATCCGGTATCCGAATGATTACGGTTTTGAACTAATCGCTTTTGAGAGACGACCACGCGGGATGCTTAGATTCAAGGAAAAGTACTTGAGAGCATTACAATTTCTTGGTGATAAACTTGTGTCATGGCAATCGAAGAAGTAGGATTGTACATCGTTGTCCTCAGCAAGCGAGAATATGTAGCCATGTCGTGTTGTGCTCAAGTCATTTGGATGAGAACACAACTCAAAGACTATGGTTACGTATTTAACAAGATATCGATGTATGCGACAATCGAGTGCTATTGCAATCTCGCAACTCGAGTTCAACACTCGAAATCAAAGCACATCGATCTTCGCTATCATTTCATCAAGGACCACGTGGAGCAGTCTTGTTGAATTATACTTTGTGGGTACGAGAATACCAATTGACAGATCTCCTCACCAAAGCCTTAGCTCCTGCTAGGTTTAATGAGTGGTCCACGGATTGGTATCACGGTGTTGACTCGAGAGAACTGGATGAACTCTTAAAACATTCTTAAAAACGATCGAGACACCAAAATCTCTTTTGTAAATATTTTTCAAAACAAAATACAAAATTATAAAATCGATAAAACTTCAAAAATATTCTTCTATCTATATTTCTTTTAACATTGCAAGTACAAATCTTAGTCAACACTCAAATCTTTCAAAATTCAGATTTTTTCGATCAAGTGTTGAGGGAGAAAACAAATATTTTAAGTTTCATAAAACCTTGTACTTGCATGTTATCTTATCCCGGTTGTTTCTTTAATAAATGGTGGTCACATTTCGGTTTCGACACTCCTCGGACTAAAATTTATAAACTTTCATTATTTCTTAAGTCAAGGGGAGTGTC
>CM040243.1:34322367-34364905 GCA_022545495.1 Chrysanthemum lavandulifolium | reverse complement strand
ACATGACCGTGAGGAATAAACTCCTCAATAGCAAAGTTTTCCTGAGAGCATATACACACGATCTTGGCCTCAAACTGCCAAAAACATTGTTTTACACAAGTGAAGTTAATCAGCTGCTACAGTTAGCAATAAATACATCAATGAGAAAACAGTGCTCTCAATGCTTCGCGGTCAGCAGCTACTTGTTCAATGACAGGAGGACTTGTTACCATATCCTAATAAAACACAAAATTAAGTATTAGTTGGTAGTTTAAATAGCACAACAGGATGCTCAGTAAAGGAATAACATATACTTACTGAGAATAATGGTTCAGGAAGTCTGCATATGTCTTTGTACATGTAAAAGTTGACAATATAAAACCCATAAGCAAAAAATACAATGTAAAGTTCCATTAAGTAACCAAAAGTTCTCATTGCTTACAAGGTCGGTAACTCCTTTTATAGAGACAAGATCACCTCCTTCGTTGCCCCTAATCAAGCATTAATAATAAGTCATACTTTGTAGTTACATAGCATTAAAAAAATGGTAAACAGGAAGAAAGAACTAGACTTACTTAGAATTCCGATTAACATTCTCCAAGTATTTCTGTGGTACATGAAAAAATATAAAATATAAAAACACATAAACAAAAATTTTAATGTAGAAAAACAATCAGCCGTGTTAATGTTATCTTGAGGTTGTACCTCAAAATACTTGGGACGCGACTCCATAAACTCCTTCACTTTTTCAGAGTACAGATCTTCATTGGACCGCAGCTGATAAATGTCAAAAACAAAAAACTCGTAAGTTAGAATAAAGGCATGTTAAAATGTGAAAAAATATTGTGGTATTACCTGCTCAACAAGTACCTCCCTCACTCTTCCGTAATTATTGTCAGAATCGTTACTTGTTCAGACAAAGCCGGACCTAGAGATAACAATTTAAGGACAAATGAGAAATAATTAAATATTAATCCTTAACCAAGGGTCAATAAAATCGCACAGCACTGACCAAACAATTCCGTCACCCTCGACGGGATATGAGCAAATTCAAAAAATTCAACCTGATAACAAAAGAAAAATTGGTATCAAAACAAACAAGAATACAGCACAATTATATACCAGGCAAGTATCAAAGGACTAAAAACTGCTACCATAACCTAGAAAATTGCTACCTATCAGTTACAAGTGTGTTCAGAATGTGCTGTTCCGTTCCGCATTAAGCTATTAATTTATATTGTACCCACACGATCGTTCAAGATATAAAAAAACCAGCACGAATTGCATTAACCTATTTTTTTTACCCGTCCTTTAGTCTTTTGCCATCCGGATATTCTTCATTGATAATAGTAGGCTGAACAATAATAAAAACACACAAATATTAGATTGGGTAAGTAACTATTAGTGATAAGTAACTTTTCCAGAGAGCAAAACAAGATATTTTACAAATTAAAAGAATTAATTTGACCAGAATATTAAGTAACTTGTCCACAATCAGTTTTTTAAAGATCACTTTCTTAAGATATGAGACGAAATTCAAAATCCTAATGTTTAACCTTTGTTCTTTCTCAACTAGAGTTTTCCTAGAGGAGTACTCCCTTTCTAGGCTGATGTTGGTCTCGTGTCTTTATGTAAGTTATATATTCTCCCATTCACCTTACAGTTTTGGCAAGTGATACTTACACCACTTATACTGATTCACACACCACACTTATGCATATATCATGTTGGGACATTGTGGTGAAAGAATAAAAAAATATGGTGTAAGTATCAACTCCCTGAGTTTTAATTGCAGAAAAGATACCAAAGTGGTTTCCATGTCTAGTTAATAGTTTAAAGTTCTTGAATTTCGGTAATTTAAAATTTGGAGATTAGGATCAACTTCAAGGTGCTCTTTGTTTGCTTCGGAACTCGCCAAATCCAAAAGACTCAATATTAATACTGAGCAGAGGGTAAATGTAATATTTGTAGATTTAGTAACTTGAGTCCTTTTTTCTAATATGATACTAGAGTTGGATTTTAAGCCATTGTTTCATTTTGTGTCTTTCCAGGAGCCTCAACTCATGAATTCTGATGTGGGACCAGTTTCAAATTCTTTGGAATCCCACACTGCTTATACCAGACATTGAATCTATTGAAAAGTGGGAAATAATATATAGAGAATAATCAAGGCGGAACTACTTTTTATAAAGCTTCTACTTGGCAATTCCCCATCTCTTGAGAAGTTTACCGTCCAACCAAGGGAACTTTTGATGATAATAGAAGGTATAACATTGCCAAGGATGTTATGTGATTCCCACAAGCCTCACCAAAAGCAGAAATGATCTACTTGGATCCGAAGCCATAATCCTGTTGGCATACTTTCATCTACGTACTCCTATCCTAATTACCTTCTTTCTTTTTGTTAGTATTTACCTAGTTTTATATGTAGTGGGGTAGCACAATGCAAGTAGACTTATATAAATTCTTAGTAAAATACTACTATTTGCATATCTATTTATCTGAAAAGTATTTTTAAGTTTTTAAAACCCCCTTCTAGTGATCGCCGTTTCAGTGAGGGAAATACTCTGTATGAATCTTACAGTTTAAGCAATGGCAACTAAGAAGGAATAACAGAAAATCACATCAGATTAGCCATCCTGAATTCCAAAAACAATGAACTATCCTATCCATGATACCAAGAGAACTTCTAAATTTTGCTTATAATCTGTGTGTAATGCACACTGAAAAGAATACAGAAATAAATGGATGTCCAGATTTATCGTATATAAATTTCTGGATGAACTAACAGTTTAAGTAGTCATCATTGAAGGTAAAATATCATAAATAGAATACTCATCTACCACATAAAATTCAGCAATCCAGTATCATCCACAAAGATTTATTAGTCATATCATAACCACAACAATCACAAATAACAAGAACAAAAACCAGTCACATATTTGTGTACCTTTATGACGGGATCCGGATATTTTAAGCACAACAGTTTCTGGTCGTTCTTTGAGAGGCATTTGAGGGCAAAACATCCTTTGTCTCCCACAACAGCGGGAATTAGAGGGTTCTCACAAATTTTCTGAAGAAAGGTATTATCATGAGTAGCAACAAACAATTTCTCCATGTTGTCTCTTTTGACAAAACTCATAATACAGTCTGATGAACACATTTTGTGTTTATGCTGGCAGCTGCAAGAGAAAAGAAACAAAAAAAAAATATATATATACGTTTTAAAATACAGCTTAAACAAATAAAGCGCATAGCATGCGTAGTAAAAGATACTAACTGTGCCATCCTAAGTGTACTCGTCACTTCGTTGAACTGACCCATGTTTCCATATTCAGTGAACTTGAGCACATAGGATTCAAGTTCTTTCAAAGCACAGTGCGAGGTGTAGAGTTTAGTTTCAGGATCGCCGAGCAACTCTCTGATGCTCCCTATAGGTATTTTGTTATAAATAGCATAAAAGAGGAAAGATCCATCAAGAAACACGGGCGACGGTTTGTTGAATCCCAGGCGATCTCTGTAAATCTTTAGAGTACCTTCCGCCTTGTTCACCAATTTCTGAAAATGTATAACAACAAATTAATTAGCAAGTCACAAATCAAAATGTGATCCACATATTAAACTTTTGTACAATATATATCAACATTAAACACAAATAATAAAAACTCATGATAAAAACGATATTGTCTAATTTGGGTAGCGATGTTTGTAAATAACTTTTATTTACTTAAGACTTAGTTAGAAATAAAACTACTAGGTAATAATAATAAACATATAAAAAGTTAGTTAAGATAGCACCAACATAATAATTATAATGTCCAAGAAATAAAAGTTGTAGAAGAATTACAAAAGTCTATCGGGTCGTTTGAAAAATATAAAAAGAGAAGAAAAAGGAAGGCAAAATCCACTAAGCTGCTCACAGCCACCAATACAAAATTACAAACACACATGGATTATATATTTTACTATCTACAAGAGTTACATCACCCACTTTGCTAACTGATATAAAGAGTTGATGCGTGAATGAGCTCACGCTTCGTTGCGAATCTATATAAAATTGATCCAGAGGCATCACAAATATAATAATGTCTTCGTATATTAATCATAAGAAGCAACATCCAAATGTTGACTTGTGAAACTTGTTTCATGTCTTAATAAGTGATATGCATTTTGAACCATGTGGCTTCTAGGATTTTAGGCACAAAGTAGCCATTGTTTAAAAAACAAAAAAATTAAATAAATAAAATAAAATAAAATAAAGATGAAAAGCACTCATTTGCAAGAATAAGTGGTTTGAACAGATTGCTAGATTACATTACCAAAAAGGCCACCGTCTTTGGCAATTTTATTCATCTGTTCATTGTTTCAAAGTATCGTGTCTTATTTTTAGCATTTTCACAGTTGGGGTTGTTAGCCACAAAGAGTAAAGTAAAATGGATTGGAAAAAGGCATTACTCATAAATTAGATAAAGGAAACAAAACATATTCCATTGTAGTCCTCAAAACTCAAAAGCCATTATAGTATGGTATAACTTAATACTCTGCCTAGGTGAGATATGTTATGTCATAGAAGAAAGTCCCATACTACGATATAGGATCCGTGAAACAAACAAACGTTAAGAAAGCTACAGTGACCTTTGTTACAAAAAAGTAAGCAAGTTTTCTAACCGTCACCATTCTAAAAGGTTTTTCAGAGCATATTTTGATTTTTTTTTTTAATTGTATTCATTTAGTGTTGAGTATAACATGTCTTAAAGCTAAAATGTACCTTTTTAACCTTCTTATTGCTCTTTTTCTTCAATCGTTTTTTTGGAGCTAAACGATTTCGCCAAACATCTTTGAACTTTGCCGCCAATCCCTGAAAATCGCAAGAGTATATTATAACGAGTAAGAACATATTACATATATCAATAATAAACACAGCTAAATGCTAATTAACAAACTAGATGAAACATACTCAAAAAGTCAAAATCATAATGATCATCCACTATTTAACAATTTAGATGAATGCATCCGTAACTTAACCTAATCGGTCCGTAAATTGACCAAACACAAATTAACAAAATTATCAGTAAATTAATCTAGTTATACATTGTTTCAAAAATTAACCTACTTATCCAAAAATAAAACTAATTTATAGGCAAATTAACCTAGCTATCCATTAATTAACGTAATTGTTTCAAAATGACCTAATTGTTCCATAGATTAACCTAGTTATCCGTAAAACAGCATAATTATCCGTAAGTAACAAAATTAACCGTAAATAAGCCTAAATTAAGATAGCGGTAAATAAATCTGAGTATCCGTAAATTAACTTAATTAATCCATAAATTAACCTAATTATCCTAACTGAAACATAAATTAACCAAATTATACGTTAATTAAGCTAATTAATCCGTAAATCAACCTAACAAAACGTTAATTAATCTAATTTTTCCGTAAATTAACAAAATTAGCGGTAAATTTAAACGAATTGTACGGTAATTAACCTAATTGTTCCATAAATTTAGCCTAATTAGCGGTAAATTAAATAAATTGATGCATGAATTAACGTAATTAGCAAAATTAAGGAGAAAAAAAATGACCTTTTTCATGATTAGTTAACATTTGGGTGAAATGGCGGGAGTCAATTATGATATTGGGAATCGGATTGAAGGTATTAATATACCGTGATTTGAACGTCATGATGAAGAGCTGGAAATTGAAATCCATATGTGTGTTAGATTTTGCTTTTTGTTTCAGAGAGGATTTTGGGGTTTTTTCTCAAACACGCAGATGCAGAAACAAGGAAGGAAGGACATAACCTAGAAGAAAACCAATGTTGGTTGGTTCTAAACTTTACTACTACATGTTTGGTCCTTGTGGTTTATTTTTTACACATGGAGTGATTTCTTGGTTTTAAATTGGGTAAATATCATCGTTGGTCCTTAAAATTCGCTCGATTCTCACATTTGGTCCCGTAACTTTTTTTAGTGGCGTACGTAGTCCCAACATTTCAGTCGTTAAATTATGTCGTTAGTTGACTAGTCAAAGGGGTATTTTCGTCTTTTTATATACTTTTATTTGGCGCATTTGGTCCATGCGTATACAATAAATCTCATAACCCGATCATCACACTTGTTACTGTACTCGATAATCTTCCCATTTGTTATTGTACAACCCGGTCATTTTCACATTTCGATCTGCTACCGTAATTCTTGCAATGGCAAAAATTTTTTTGAGCAAAGTTACATTTGTTGAAGACATGGCAAATTATCTATATGAAAAGTATAAGAATAACTGGAAGGCAGGCGATGATGTGTCAAATGAAATGTTAGACGACTTATGAAATTATGCTATGTTGAAAGGTTAGCACATTATTGCATTGTTCTTGTTTAGAATAAACCTTTGTCTTAATGACTTGATTTGAGTTTTTAGTTGTTCAACTGCCCCTATCTTATTTCACAGTAATCTCAAATGGACCCAGTGACGTTTTTCCAACCCTTGAAGATGTGTTTGCTCAGAACAAAAAATACATGGAGGGAAACCAAGCAGAGCCGAATAAAGGTATGCATTTTGGTTTTTTGTGAAATGGCAAACCTTGAACATGTGTTTACACCCTTTTGATGTTCATTTGCCCTTTTATTGTTGCCCTAATGAATGCCTTCTATTTTTAGGTTAATTTATTATTTGCATTACTAAAACTGCAATTTGAGTTTAATAATTAAGGCCCTTTACCCAATTTGACTTTAGCAAGTCAGACTACAGTACTTAGAATGCAAATGGATTAGTTATATACTAAGCTGCTAGATGTTGTTACAAGTCTGCATACACTTCATCAGATTGTCTTATGTAAACCTTTAGGGGTGTTTGGATTACTACATAGCTTGGTAGAAAGAGAGTTAGCAGAGTGTTTGGACTTATATATTACATGATTAGTCAAACTGTAATGGGGCACACTATATATGCACGTTTAACCTGTGTTAACTTATTAACTTGTAGATGAGTATCAGGAAAAGGTTTGTGAAAGCAGGATTCAAACCCTTGAGAAGAAGATAGAAATCCTTGAGAAAATGATAAAAACCCTTGAGGAGGTGTATTTTTACACAAAACATTACCCCAATGTGATTAAAAAATCCAATGATGAAGTTGTTTTCAGTGAAAATAGGATTGAAAACCTTGAAATGAAGCTACAATAGCTTGAAAAGAGGATGCAAAACCTTGAGATGCAGAGCTCCCTAAAGGCAAACGAGGATGAGGTGATTCATTTGGAAGATGATGAAGATGTTTCAAGTGAAGAGTAGGTTTCTGATGATGTCAAAGGTTCTAAGAGATCCAGAGCTCCCAAAACTCAACCTGCTTTCACTTCAATTGCTCAAGCTTCTACCAAAAGATCCAGAGCTTCCACTTCAACTGCTCAAGCTTCTACCAAAAGATCCAGAGCTTCCACATCAACTGCTGAAGCTGCTCCCAAAATATCCAGAGCTTCCACTTCAATTGCTCAAGCTGCTCCCAAAACATCCACAGCTCCTGCAACTTCAAAAACAGTTGGTGAAAGGAAAATAGCTCATTCACAAGCTCCTTCAACTTAAGCTCTAAGAGGCTGCAGGAAACCAGCCATCACTGGAATCATACTTGGTTTAAGAGCTCTTAATGCACCAGAAGTGAGATCTACAAGCATGAAGGGGAAACATTGACTTATTTCATGCTTGTTGTAATTGGATGTTTAGAAACAATTACTTTTGTTGCTACATGGGTATATTAACTAATATTTGGAAATGCTACTTTATTTTGTTGTAAAAATTAACACTGTAATCTAGTATTATTAAATATGCAGGATTGGTATGTTTTTTGTGTTGTGTTAGCTTTTATTTGAGATCATTTGACTTATGTTTGTTGCAAGTAGCAAGTCTCTGAATGCTTTGTACTTTGGATGTGCTTAGACTCTCTTGTTGTGCTGAATTTGAAGGGGTGTTTGGCATAGCAGACCTGTCAATACTTCCTTTACCCCCCCCCCCCCCCACAAGTTAGCATTGTGTATGGGTTACAAATGCCTAACTTGGATAAACAACCATAGTGTAGAGCATTGCTAAGTCCTTTAGTTAGAATGTCTGCCAATTGAAGCTTTCATTTTAGATCATTTGACTTGTGTTTGTTGCTAGTAGTAAGTATTATAACTTTAGTAATATAACAGTTTGTAATTTGAGTGTTGTTTGTAAGTTGACTTATAAAGTCAATTCATGCCATTAGCATTTTTAGTTTGCAGTTTTATGGGTTGTTTGGAAATGCATAATGCAATTACAGACTACATTTCCACACTCAAACAACTGTATTTTTAAGTATAACACATATGCAATTGCATACTTCAATTCCACACTCAAAATGCAATTATGGGTATATTTTTGCATGGTCCTTTTTTGTAGAAAATAAAATTAGTCAACACATAAAAAAGAAGTGATTTTCATTAACCATAACAACAAATGTACAAAAGACATGATCCCAAACAACCCATGCCAAGCACTGCCCAACACATAGAAACTTGAAATTAAACACAAAACCACCCGTTATTTTCCTTCTCAGCATCAACCATCATTTTGGAAATATGCCTAATCCATCTTCTCAGCATACACCTTTTTCCTCTTAAGTGGCTTTCCATTGTCTTCCACCTCTTCATCCGCTGTAGCTTCATCAACAACAAGTTCATCTTTTACTCTTGGCACATTAAATGCACCATGAATTAGTTTCACCAGTATGTTGTCTAAGGTTTGATTAAACTATGTACATACATTTATTGGACACATTTTTTCCTGTATAATATTGTATTTCAGCATGTCAACATATGTCCTTAATTTTACTCTAATGTCATTCACGATAACATTGAACTTGTGTATTTCAGAAATCCTGCTCAACCATAGTGCAGTGAACTTTTGTGGTTCATTGCTGCCCTCATCAAACCATTCTAGGGTATGATCAATAACATCTTTTATAAAATCTAGCATTTTTGACCACTCGGTTCTTGTTTCATCCATTTAGGTGTTGTGGATGTCAAAAAAATTGGTTTTCCTTTCAGTCATTTGGGTGTTTTGGATGCCATTGTGGATGAAAATGGAAGGTGCTATGAGGATAAGACATACTCATGTGGCTAGTTATATAGGTAAAAATGGAAGTTGTGAGTTGCATGGTGGTTTGGCGGGAAAATGGGCCAAAGGACTAATATGGAAGGTGAAGTTGGTGTACTTATGTTAATACAAATGCGAAAGTTCAGGGACTAAACAAGTATTTTATGCTATAGGATTATATGGCGGGAAAAGGGAAAACCCGACAAAAACACAATATTCTAGTCAGACACAAAAACTTTCACACTATTATAAGGTGAAAATTAAGTGGATATCCTATAGATTTTCATAAGGATGAGCAAAACTAATGGTTTTCAAAATTAACGATGAAATTGTAGTACCACACTTTACCGACCAAAATAAAAATACTAGAGATTCGGTTTAATTTTAGATTATTAGTAGGGTCCCTAATTTTCGAAACATGTACTAACGAAATATGAAGGTTTTATTCTACTATACGATCGTTTCTCATATTTAAACGTTCAAAATAGCTAGACAACACTAATCTCACGATCAACCTTTCACACCAAAAAACTAAACTCACGATCAACCTCTCACACCAAAACTAAACCCTACCCTATAATCAATAGCAAATATTACCAAATTAACAATCATACTTTTACCCAAAAAAAAATTAACATTGATACGTCATCGCTAATAATAATTTTCATCAAATACAACCATAATCATCATCATAATATGTAAGTACAAAAGTCTTGTTATTCCTCTTTTGGTTTATAACGATTATATAATGAACTAAAGGTAATGAGCAATAGGTTAGACTGTTGTTGCCGATTTTGTCAAAAAGGGTTTTTGTCGATGTATGCGTTTATTAATGAATATGAGAATGAGGATTTTTTGAAGACACAGGAACGGGAATGAATATGACGAATTTTGTTTGAATAAGAAAAATAAATCAAAAGAGATAAAAATGATGGTATTTTAGTTATTTCACATTGAGATAAACCATTTTAAACCCAACTTTTTCGTATAGGGATGCAACATTGTTTTGCAATTAACTCTTTTTCTACGTATTAAAGAAAACTTGTTTATGTGAACAACTTAAGATGGTAGTTGAAACATTTATATGTTGAGAATTCTTAACAACAACCCTAATAGACATGGTTAATAACATCTTTCACATTTTTCGCTTGAAAATAGTACAAATATTAAAACACAACTAACAACAAACTACATCATTTTCACGTGTGAAACAAAGAAGAGAAACAATTTAAGCAAAATCTATATGTTAGAGCATTCACAACTATGGATAATCTTCAGGGGACTTGCGCATCTTACAATATAATCTCGTTCAGTCTCGACACTTCTAAACACCATATACTTGAGAACCCAGCGGTTCATGTTTTGGTACCCTTTATTCTTCTTTAGTTTGTCGCCTTTAAACTAGAACCTCGCATGTTTAATTTACATGTTCAAGCTTGTGTATCTTCTATTCGTAACACCATGGCTTGCCCTGGCCAAGCTCTTACCAAAACCATGAAAGCAAGGACATATTCAACTCACAACAGTCAGAGTTTGGATTCCATGTTTGATGCCTCTTCCTCCCCCCCCCCCTTTCCCGTTATTTATTTAGTTATTTGTTTATTTATTTATTATTACTTCATGAATCTTGGTGGATGTTAAATAACAAAAATAAAAAACTTACTGAGAACAATGTTTCAAAAAGTGTACATGTGTTTGTGCACATGTAAAAAGTTTAAAATATATAACCCATAAGCAAAAATACAATGTAAAAAACCCAACAAGTAAACAAATAAGAAAACAGAGGCATGCTCATTGCTTACAAGGCCTGCAACTCCTTTTATAGTGACAATATCACCTCGTTACTCATCCTTAATCAAACATTGATATTAAGTCGTACTTCGTAGTTACATAATTTTTTATATCAATGATATGAATGGATTGTTAAATTATAAAACTTAATGATTTAAAAGTTGTTTTGTATTAACATTAACTTAAGAGGATGTTGTTGAATTGTTAAAATACATCTTTAGGTGTTATAGGTCATGTTGTATTTATCGGTAAACTTAAAAAGGTGCTAAAATATATTGTAAGAAATAATGAGTTTATATGCTACTTTATATTATTAGTAAATGTAAAAAGGTGTTGCTAAATATGGAATATATTGATAAATAAAGTTAATGGTCTTAGAGGTTATTTTGTATTCTTAATAAATTTAAGGTTATTTTAACTTTTTAGAAAAAAAAAAAAAACAACAACAAATTTGAAATTATAAAGGAGCAACGTCTCATTGTGTTTGAGAATGTTATATTACAAATGTTTGTTGAATTAATAAACGTTACCACCTTTCGATAATCATTTTTTATCCCGAGTTCTTACCGTCACAACAGGAACCTAATATACGATCAAATCCATCATCCATAACTCACTATCTACACACCATATGTAAACAGTTCATACATATATTCTTTATATATAGAATAATTTCGAATGAGATGTTCTACAAGTTATCACAATGTGATTCATTGATTGGTATTCCCAAATTTTTATTTCATCAATTATCATTTTGGACTCTCAATGATTTCATGATGAGTGCTTCTTTCTAAGCTGTAGTTCAAAGTTTTTAGAAAGAGATAATAAATGGAACAAAGACAATTTCATAAATTATTTGAGAGTATGTAAAAAAATGTATCACATAACATTTGAGTGTGTGATATTAAATAAGGCTACCACTTACTTTATTACACTACTACTTCAATTAAATAACCGTGATTTATATTAGATCGATGGTTGAGATTATCCTTTTAAAATATCCATGAGAATGAAAACACAATATTCTAGTTAGCTACAAAAACTTTCACACTATTCTAAGGTGAAACTTAAGTGGATATCTTATAGATTTTCATAAGGATGAGGAAAAATAATGGTTTTAAAAATTTAACAGTAAATTGTACTAATGGCGTACCACACTTTACCGACCAAAATAAAAATACTAGAGATTCGGTTTAATTTTATATTATTAGTAGGGTCCCTAATTTTACTGAAACATGTACTAATGAAATATGAAGGTTCTTATTCTACTATACGATTGTCTCCTATATTTAAATGTTCAAAAATAGCTAGACAACACTAATCTCACGATCAACCTTTCACACCAAAAAACTAAATTCACGATCAACCTCTCACACCAAAAAACTAAACCCCACCCTATAATCAATAGCAAATATTACCAAATTAACAATCATACTTTTAAATTAACATTTATACGTCATCGCTAATAATAATTTTCATCAAATACAACCATAGTCATCATCATAATATGTAAGTACAAATAGTTTTGTTATTCCTCTCTTGGTTTATAACAATTATATAATGAACTAAAGGTAATGAGCTATAGGTTAGATTGTTGTTGCCGATTTTGTCAAAAAAGGTTTTTGTCGTTGTATGGGTTTATTAATGAATATGAGAATGAGGAGTTTTTTAGTGGACCATGGTTCTTTTAAAATTAATTTAACAAAATACGCACTTTGAAATATACTTAATTTATAATAGTAGTTAATATATTTTTTACATTAAACTAAAAAAATAGAAAGATGAGGAAACAAAAAGTCAAACACTATCAACAACCACTCATTTGGTATTCCCTGCAACTGATCTAAACTTCCACTTCTCAACATGAACCAAAGGTTAAAGACGACCATCATTGTCCGCTGCACCATAAAAGTCGACTTCCCGTCATCGTTTTCAATCTCCCCTTTCGTATGGTATGATCACTCCTTGCTTTTACCCCAATTATTAAGTGTTTTTAATTGCCTTTATGGAACATATATGATGAAAAGTATCAAATAGTCACAATGTTTTATTATAACAACGAAGAATAAAACGATTACATATGGATTTGATTAAGAAAACATCAAAAGAGAAAACGGAAATATGTTTATCTTATATGTTTAATTAACCTCATGAAACATGGACATGGACTAATGCAAAAGTAAGGCTTTTATATTTATTGTTGACAAATATTTTTAATATGTTTCATTTACCAGGTTTTCGACTTTTGTGATTATGACATCAAAGTGTGTTATACTATTATGTTATTGGGGCGGCAATATTTGTGATGGACCGAAGGTGTATGCTATAACAAGTCACGAGCAAAGCAATCAAGGTTCAACCGGAATAAAGTTCAACGAACTTATTAACCAACTTCATGTTGCTACATCTATTGATAAACAAAAAAATTGTATCAAAGTAATATGTAGATATCCGTCTGGTTTTGGGGAGATGATGAAATACATTCCTCTCCCAATCACGGACAATGACGATATCGAGATCATGTTTCAAGTACTTACTCTTTATCAGGACCTAAGTACCATTGAATTGTACTTAGAGGTTGAAACACAACGGCACACTACTTCAATAGAACTCAAAAGACAAGTTTAACAGAAAAGGATGCTTCATTGCCTCATGAGATACCGAAAGAAAGGACCAACGAGTTTTTATCTACCAATGTCGTGTTTGAGGATTATAACAACCACATAGATACAACACACATGTATATTCTTTGTTACTTATTATAGTATTTACTTTACTTTTAACTTCATTATTTTGTTGATTTTCTCATATAAAACCTGTTTGTTACACTATTTGCAGACCTCAAGAATTAACTTTGATAGATAATGACACTTCAAAAGAAAGTACCAACGAGTTTTTACCTACTAATTTTGTGTCAAACATGACAGAGAATGAGGATTTCAACACAATCTCTCAAATTGCTGTTGTGAACAATGAAATGAGCAGTGGATTTGAAACATGTGATGAATATTCTGAGAATGATGATGAAACCGGAGATGGTGATGGAATCAGAGATGATCAGGATACTAGAGTCGACAATGAAACATATGAAACACCACATGTAGATAGACAAGATATCTACTCTAATAAGCAAGTACCCTCTTGTTTTACTAGTGTGGAGGGAATGGAAAAGGCTAATATTGATAACTGGATGATATCGTATTCTGAAAGTAAAAATGATTTAACACGGGAGTTAAAAAAAGATTCATTTAAGGATAAGGAAGAACTTGTTAGATCTATTAAGTTTTACACCATCCGAAAGCATAGGCAATTTGAAGTAGTCGAAACAAGTCCCACTATTTGGAAAATAAGATGTCGTCTAAGTACACAATGTGGTTGTAAGTGGCAACTTCGTGCATGCAAACGTAAACGTAGTGGATATTTTGAAATCACACAATATACCGGGCCACATACATGTTTACACAACAAGATTAGTCAAGACCATCCAAATCTCGATTCAAATCTGATTGCTCAAGAAATACAACATCTTATAAAGGAGCAACCATCTATTAGTATTCCTACTTTGAGAGCTGAAATAATTGATAAGTTAGGCTATAATCCATCGTACATGAAGGTTTGGGCAGGAAAACAAAAGGCAATTGAACATATATTTGGGAATTGGGAAGAATCTTATAATGCTTTACCCAAATTTTTAGCCGCACTTCAAAAATTTAATCCCGGGACTGTTGTTGAATGGTCTACTCAAAGGCTTCCAAACGTGGAACATGTGGAGTTTAGACGTGTTTTTTGGGCTTTTGATCCCTCTATCAAGGGTTTTGAGCATTGTCGACATGTGATTAGCATTGATGGTACGCATTTGTATGGTAAGTATAACGACAAAATGATGATTGCAATGGGAGTTGATGGAAACAATCAAATATTGCCACTTGCATTCGCTATTGTTGAAAGTGAATCTTATAGTAGTTGGTATTGGTTTCTCCACCGTGTCAAGAAGCATTTGGTAAAAGAACGAAAAGGTATTTGTCTGTTATCTGATCGCCATAGTGGGATTTTAAAGGTAGTTAATGATCACGGATCTCCATGGTTGGAGCCGAACGGTTTCCACAGGTATTCTTTACATCATTCTCCTGAATAAATTTCACGCTAAGTCATGTGTCTTGAACTGAATATTATTTTGCAGGTATTGTTTAAGGCATTTCATCAACAAATTTAATGATAAGTTTCGAAACCAAAATTTAAAAGTGTTGGCTTACCGTGCCGAGAGTCAGAATCAAGTTCGAAAGTTCAACTCAATTATGGAAGAAATTGGGAACCTTAATCCAAAAGCTCGTGAGTGGCTTGAAGGACATCCCTTGTCCAAATGGACGCTCACACATGATGGTGGTAAGCGTTACGGTATGCTTACAACAAATATGTAAGAGATTTTTAATAGTGTGCTCAAGGGTGCTCGTTACTTACCTATAACGGCATGTGTCCAACTAACATTCTATAGAGTGGTGCACTATTTTAATGTGAGACGTTCTTTAGGACGTGTTGCTCAAGCTAACGGAAATTTTCATACTCCACATGTTGCTGCAAAATTGGCCGCTTCAATGACAAAGGCCAATGCACATACCATGAGATCATTTAATAGGGAGAAAGGTATTTTTGAGGTGACAACTCAAAGAGGAAAAAATGTACAAGTTGTTAACTTGGAGAAACAAACTTGCACATGTGGTAAATGGGAGATTAACAAGTATCCATGCTCTCATGTATTAAGTGCATGCGCTTCTTTCTTTGAATAGTTCACAATATGTTCAAAGATATTACTCAATTGTAGAGTATTCGGCTACTTGGGCATCTCGATTTTTCCCGTCCTCATGAAGCATATTGGCCACAATCATCTATCACATTGCTCCCAAGTTCTTATCTTAAACGAAAAGGAAGAGGTCGTCCTCGCTCAACAAGGCTTCGAATGGAATGGACATTAAAGAAGGAAGAAAAGCTAGCCTTTGCGGATTTGTAAGAAAAGTGGTCATTATCGAAAACATGTCCTTCTAGGCCTAGAAAAGACCCACGAGCCATGATTAAACCATAGACATGCATGCCTTTTAGACGCTATTTATGGATATCTTGTTCCAGGTTTATGCAATCGGTGAAAACTATACAACTTTTGTTAATTTTGTTTTGTTTAGTGGAAGTTGTGTATTTGGTTTTAGTTTATGCACTGGTGAAAACTATACTACTTTTGTTCATTTGGTTTTGTTTAGTGGAAGGTTGTGTTAGTTTTGTCATGACCCTCTAATTCATACTTGGTCTTCTTTTTTATATACTTGGCATTTCTTTTATACACTGAAGATATGTCATGTTTATGCGGGTTGGTATCTTTAAACCAAGAAAAAGATAAACAACAAAAGCACTAGCTTTTTCCAAAAGTACTCACTTTGTTAAATAAATTTGAAAGTACTCACTTTGTTAAATAAATTTTAAAAGTACAATGGTAAAACAAAAAACTCATTTTTTTTGAAGACCTGGGGGAATGAATATGACGAATTTTTGTTTGAATAAGAAAAAATAAATTAAGAGAGATGAAAATGAGGGTATTTTAGTTATTTCACATCGAGATAGACCATTTTAAACCCAACTTTTTCGTATAGGGATGCAACATTGTTTTGCAATTAACTCTTTTCTACGTATTAAAGAAAACTTGTTTATTTGAACAACTTATGATGGTAGTTGAAAATTTTATATGTTGAGAATTCTTAACAACAAACCTAATAGACATGGTTAATAACATCTTTTACATTTTTCGCTTGAAAATAGTACAAATATTAAAACACAACTAACAACAAACTACATCATTTTCACGTGTGAAACAAAGAAAAGAAACAATTATGAGAAACAATTGGAGATAATAACTAATTGTCGGTAATATGTCTTGGATATTATGATCATTTTCAAATAAAATGTTACAAATATGATCGTCTTCAATAGCTTTAAAAGTCGTTGTTAGCAAAACTTTTGTGTGGTTTGCAAAAATAGTTGAAGCTAAAGCTAAAATTGAAAATGAAAATGCAATCCAAGCAAGAGTCGGATGATAAAACTCATATTTTCATAAATCATTTGAAATATTTTTTAAGGGTTAAGCGACAATCATATAGAGTACTAAACTTCTTCGCTTAAACAAAACTTATATTGTAAATAACTTAATTTCTAAAATCAATTTCAAACCATTTCTATTCACATATTTAAGTAAAGTAACATCTTTTAAATTCTAAATCTCTACTACATTACAAAATATTTGAGACATTCTTAAAATGAAAGTATTAAACAATTAAATCAACGCATTTGCTTATTATGACAAGTTTTAATAAATATAATTATAATAATATTAGCTACAACACTTTTTGCAGACATTTAAAAAGATTATATGTAATTTAATATAGAGAAAAAAAAAGTTTATAACCATAACTACCTAAACTATTTTAATAAATATTATTTTTAAAACACATTTAAAATGAAAAATATATTTTATTATACAAACTAATAAAACATACAAAACTTCATACAATTTATATGCAAACAAGTTGATAGTACGTATCTTTTTAAAAATCAGACCGAATCAATAGGTTTAATTAGTTTAACCGGGAATCGGAGTCGCCACTGGTTTAGATAGCCAATAAAGCGCCATCCGAAAACGAACCTGAGAGGACCATTAAAACCGGTAAAAAGAGTGAAGCAGGTTAGACCGAGATCATTTTCTTATTAGGTTAATCATATGGTTATTTTTTGATACGTCAACACACGAATAAAATACTATTTTACATAAAATATTTGAAAGAAAAGTGTAACACAAGTATTTGGTAAGATCTCTACTAAGTACTAAAAAACACAACACAAAAACACACTTCACCACTTCCAATTTGTACAACTCATAAACCCATCCATTCACTCATATCTTCAAAATCAATCACCATCTTCACAAACAACAAACCACAATGCAAGCACAAGCTCTTCTTCAATCCACCCCACTTCGGGTCGACCCATTCACCAAAAAAAACCCATTTTCCACCACACCCAAATCACCATCACCATCCTTAACCCCCACGCGCCGACGCGCCGCCGTAATCTCCGCCGTCAGCACAACATCACCACCCAAAAGAGAAACAGATCCCAAGAAACGTGTAGTGATAACTGGCATGGGTTTAGTATCAGTATTTGGAAACGATGTTGACACATATTATGAGAAGCTTTTAGCAGGTGAAAGTGGGATTGGTTTGATTGATAGATTTGATGCTTCAAAGTTTCCTACAAGATTTGGTGGACAGATTCGTGGGTTTAAGTCAGATGGGTATATTGATGGCAAAAATGATAGGAGATTAGATGATTGTTTGAGGTATTGTATTGTTGCTGGTAAGAAAGCTCTTGAACATGCTGATCTTGGTGGTGATAAACGTGACAAGGTTTGTAAATTTTTATTAAATTTGGATATTTTTTATAAAATTTGGTTAAAGTTTGGATCTTTTTTACTTTTGGATCTGGGTTGATTTGCATGTGCTGAATTTAGGCAATGTATACTAATTGTGGCAAATTTTTTGTTAAATTTTGTGCTTATTATAAATTTTTTATTTGTATTTGATTAAAGTTGGGATATTTTATAAGTTTTATGGTTAAAGTTTGGATCTTTTTTACTTTTTGGATCTGGGTTGATTTGCATGTGTTGAATTTAGGCAATGTATACTAATTGTGTGTTGAAAACTTGAAATGTGTGTAGAGGGGCAAATTTTTTGTTAACTTTTGTGCTTATTATAAAGTTTTTATTTGTATTTGATTGAAGTTGGGATATTTTATAAGTTTTATGGTTAAAGTTTGGATCTTTTGGTTTTTGGATCTGGGTTGATTTCATTGCATGTGTTGGTGAGTTTAGTCAATGTGGCATCACTTTTGTGTCGAAAAGTTGAAATGCATGTATAGTGTGAAGAATTGTGTTGGATTGAGCTGAATTTAGTGAATGTTACAATACTTGAGTGCTTATTATTATGTTTTTCTTAAATAAGTTTGTAACTTTTTTTTGTTTTTGAATCTGGATTTTTTGTTTGGATGGTTTGGTTTGCATGTGTTTAGTTTGGTCAATGTGATCACTTTTGTGTTGGAAACTTGAACTACTTGTGAAGTGTAGAGAATTGTGTTAAATTGAGTTGAATTTAGTGAATGTGACACCAATTGTGTGTTTATTATTAAAATTTTAATATGTTTTTTGATTAAAGTTTGGATCGTTTTTGGTTTTTTTTAACTTGGATTTTGCACGTGTTGAATTTACTCAATTAGTCAATGTGACATCACTTTTGTGCTGCAAACTTGAAATGTATGTTAAGTCTGAAGAACTGTGTTAGATTGAGCTGATTTTAGTGAATGTGACACCAATTGCGTGCTTATTAATTTTTGTTGTATGTTTTGTGATTCAAGTTTTGATCTGAGTTTTTTATTTGCGTAGTTTAGTTTGCATGAGTTGGATTTAGTCAATGTGACATCATTGTAAAGATTAGTATGAATTTGAATTGATTTTGTGGCTGATTTGAGTAAAAATTAGTTAATTTGATGCTACATCGTGTCAGAAATGTGAAAGATGTAATTTCTGAAAGCTTATTTTTCGAGAAGGATGCTATTTACCCATTTAGAGCAATTTTTGAGAAGGCGATTTGCACAGGGTTTTTGTGATAACAAGGAGGTGTTTGAATGTGTGTTTAAAGTGATTACTGTGATCTGATGTCTTTGTGTAAAGTGGTTATGAATATGATTTTACGATTATTTAGAGTCAAATTATTTGGATTTGGATAATGAGGAAAATAGTGGCCGTAAGAAATGTGAACATTACCTAACTATCATAGCTTTCAGCAACTGACTGTCTAGTCCGGATAATTGCTAACGAATGACAAATCCAACCATTTCCCTAGTGTATCTATGTGATTGCTATCACATGGTTTTATAGTTTATAACATTGATTGTGATTTAAGACATAAGAGGCTCATACTGTTATGGTATTTGGCCATGTGTGCTATATTTATTTCAGAGTTCAATTGTGTGTTTTTTAAGGCTTAAACCAAATTGATCATGTGGTTGGTTATGTGCTTTTTGACGATGAAAGGTTTCGATCAAAATAAATAGTAGGAGGGCAATATGGGGTAAAAAGGGGATACAAGTAAGAACTTGAAGGCTTGAAGCATACGTGATACATTTGTTTTTGGTAAAAGAGTTTGTGATGCGTATGCTAAGGATCATGTGCAAAGTGCACTTCTAGATCACTTTGTTTGAAAGCAATGTTAACTGCATGATGTTTATATGACATTCACCAATTCTATTTGTTCATCTCTTTTGTGTAAATAATGCATGTGACATACGTCAAGAAGTATGAAGTTTACGTGGCATATGTCACCACTCTAGTAAAAGAGATGTAAATTGCATGAATGTTAAAATGTAGGACTTGCTTATATAAATTTCATTCCATCCAAGATAGTTAAAATGATTTTCAGTATGCGACGTTTTATTAATTGCAATCTTATCTTCTGCACCCCATTCTAAGGCTAAATTTTAGATGTGGCAAAATGGGCTGGTCAGAATGGTGGGTGAAAAAGGGTTTGGGTGATTGGTCAAAGAAGTCGGGTTGGACTGAAACACTTTTTTCTCCAATACTTTGTGTTATTTGTGTGACAAGTATGATTAAAAAAGGTTTATTATCTTACAATAACATTGTGTATTGACAAAGACCGGCTTTCGACTAATTAAAGATAAACACATAAATACATAACCCAGATTGACACTTTGTCACAAGTAAATGGGTAATTGCCACTTCTGTTAAGTTCCTTTATGGGCTTATTGCCACTACCCAAAGGCACTTAACATTTAAGTGTCGCTAGACATTTCTATTGAACTAATTTATACTTCACAATTCATTGTATATTTGATCCTTTTATATGAACTAATTTCATTATGCTAGACTGCATTATACTTGAAAGTTATTGCAGGTTACAATTATATGTACTACCAATGTTAAAATAGTTTTTAGATCACTTTTGGTTTTGTACATGCATGGATAAAGGGGGCTAAGTCACATATTGAACTCATGCTCTGTGCAGATTGATAAGGAGCGAGCTGGTGTACTTGTTGGAACAGGAATGGGAGGTCTTACAGTATTTTCTGATGGAGTCCAAAATCTAATTGAAAAGGGTTACAGAAAAATCACTCCTTTTTCATTCCGTATGCAATAACGAACATGGGGTCTGCCTTGCTAGCTATTGATTTAGGGTTCATGGGACCAAATTACTCAATTTCAACTGCTTGTGCTACCTCCAATTACTGCTTTCATGCTGCTGCAAATCATATCCGTCGAGGGGAAGCTGATTTGATGGTTGCTGGTGGTACTGAAGCTGCCATTATTCCCATTGGGTTAGGTGGTTTTGTTGCGTGTAGAGCATTGTCTCAGAGGAATGATGATCCACAAACTGCTTCAAGGCCGTGGGACCAAGCTAGAGATGGGTTCGTTATGGGTGAAGGTGCTGGTGTTTTGGTAAGTCTGCCATCGTAACAAGTCAAAACTGGCTGGGGTCGGATTGACCCACCAATACTCTGTCTTTTTTGTTATAAATAGTTAATTGTATACAAGTTGATTACTTAGACTATGCCATTACAATAATAATCTAATTTCTTTAAATGAAGTGATTTAGGAGGGTTGTAAGAATTTGACACACTTTGGGTGACTTTGGACCAGTTTGACCCATCTGACCCCTTTCGATGGTAACTTAGCTTTTTAGTTTTATCCACTTGACCCTTGGAGATAACATCCCAAATTGACCTATTTGTAAATGGTTTGAAATTTAGCAGTTGCAGTTTCAACCCATTAACTTATGGATGGATCGATTTGGGTTGTTTTCATCTTGGTCAAATGGGTAAAAATCCAAAAAGTTACTAAAAAGTAACCGAATCCAAAATTGCTTCAAAGTGTGACTTTAATGCACACAACATAAATAACTTTATAAAACAGATGAAAATGTTATTGTACTAGTATAATTTTTGTAAATATTACGCATTAGTCATATTGGACATAAAGTGCGTGCATGTCGACCCACCCAAAAAAATACGTATCTTGATTAGCCCAACTGCCTATTTTGCCACCTGTTAAGCTTTTTGGCTGTGAGTAAATACTTTTATTTTTTGAAAGAGATAACTCAGATGAGTGTAACTTTGTTTATAGGTAATGGAGAGCTTGGAACATGCAATGAAGAGAGGTGCACCGATACTTGCGGAATACCTGGGAGGTGCAATTAATTGTGATGCTTATCATATGACCGATCCTCGCTCAGATGGACTCGGTGTTTCTTCTTGTATTCAGAGCTGTTTGGAGGATGCTGGTGTATCAGCAGAGGAGGTAATGCATTTTTTTTTTGTATGGAATATCACAAAATGTGCATTCTATAACAGTATGGTATAACAGGCTAACATCGTTAGTTTGGGGGTCTTACTTCGATTATCCATCGTTAAGTCTGTGATTCTTGAAAGGTGTTTTTGGCACCCTTCTTGTCAAGCAGTGAATCATTTATTAAAGACCATATATTAAAGATTACAATGGGCCATTGGAATACTTTGGTTGTTCTGATAATGTGTAAATTAACGTGTTTCAGGTTAACTACATTAATGCACATGCAACTTCAACGTTGGTTGGTGATTTGGCTGAGGTGAATGCCGTTAAAAAGGTATTCAAGAAGACTGAAGGAATCAAAATGAACGCAACCAAGGTATAGTTTGTAAAAAAAACTTTTGAAGTAGTCCTAGAAACACTTTATAACCTGAAGATTTTTTTATGTCAATGCATATGTGATCCCGTTACTGACTGTTGTCTTCGTGATGTATCAGTCAATGATAGGACACTGCTTAGGTGCAGCTGGAGGTCTTGAAGCCATTGCTACAGTAAAAGCCATTCAAACAGGATGGCTTCATCCCTCTATAAATCAATTCGTACGTTCATCATTTCTGTTATTATTAAGACAGTCTTTTTTCTTTCCTTTTGAATCTAAGCGTTACTTTTTGTATGTAGAACCCGGAGCCTGCAGTTGAATTCGACACTGTTGCAAATAAAAAACAACAGCATGAAATCAACGTTGGTGAGTTTGAAATTCTTTTTTCCTTCTGCAATTACGTCGTGATTTGTTTTAAGATTAAAGTTTTGACTGATCAAGATGTTTTGGTAATGTGCAGCGGTTTCAAATTCGTTTGGTTTTGGTGGACACAACTCTGTTGTAGCATTCTCCGCGTTCAAGCCTTGATTGCTGGAAATGCATTATGAGCATATTTAGAGTTTATAAAAACTGTTGTTTTAATATTTATTGGCCAATTTTAGACATGTTAGAAGTGAGTTGAGTACATTTTGTGATTTAGAGGCGCTAGCATTGGGCTAAAAAACTTGACACAATACTTTTTCAGATCTGAATTATTTGATAAATCACATCTGTCTTCTTCTTTCCATATCTGTGTCTCTTTACACTTATGCGCACACATAACTACAAAGAGAGGACAGGACTCGTTCAAACAAATGTTAACTATATACATGGTTCATTGGTTCATGTGTGACTGATCTTGCGGCTGTGAATTGTAGTCGGGTATGTCTTGCTAGATCATAAGAGACATACAAGGCAATGCCGTTTCATCATCTGAGTTGAAATTGTAACGCATAAACTTTTGAAATGATCTCGTCTAGGCTACATCTTATTTAAGTTACTTGTGATCATTGTAAATATGTTCTGAGACCAACTTATTGTAACGAATGACATACAACATTGGTCATAGTAGCAAAAAGTGATTAACAATTATTATAAGTTGAAACTGATCGATCGATTTGGGCTGAGCCACACAATATCCTTTTGACCATTTATTTTTTATAAATAATATGCTAACAAGGCCACAATGATTAAAAAACTATTACAATATAATATAACATCTCATTCACGTAAGTATCAACTAGACTACATTCGATGCAAGTCGCCCTATACGAGTGAGTAAGGGAAATGATACGCATGTCTAACTCTTGTTTCTAAAGGATATGTCCAACAACATGAGTAAGACATGTGGCAAATCAAAAGGTTAAGATGCTACAACAGAAACTAGTCATGATTTTGTATTGCTATTAGTCTTGTTTGAACTTAAACATTTTCATAAACTAGTCATATAAAGTTGTGTTTGGTATTCTCTACTCTTTAAAAATGTAAAACTACCATTAGTAAAAGAGAATTAGTCGGATTTTCGATCCTTATCCCGACCCAATCCTAATACAATTGTTATCCCATATTTTGCAATGCCAGAAACGATCTTATGTAAAATCCCGATACTGATGGATACTTTCAAATAGAGATGGCAAAAGCATCCGAAATCGATGGGGAAAAACCGAAACCGACCCGGTTGGCGGGTTTGGATGCGGGGTTGGTTATTCATAAAAAACTTTAGTCGGGCACGGGTTCGGTAACGGGTTATGATAATACGCGCCCGATTACTCGTACTCGTATCCATTTACCCGAATCTATACCCGCTTTATTGATATTATAATTAACTAGAATATATATACATTATATATAATTTCTTCAATTATATATTTTTATATAAGTATCTCTATTACATGACACATTTTTATTTTGTACACGAATTATTCAAAAGCGTTAATCGTTTGATACGATATTAATGTTCTTTAACTTTTAAAAATTTTGAATATATTAAGGTGTTTTCCTTTTATTTTGTTTGTTGATTTTAGTGTGACTTAATTTTAATACTGTCATTTTATCCATATAATATATAATTGGGGATAACCGATACGCGCGAGACAACCCGAAAAACCAAAAAACCGATAGATAATATTAATCGGGTATCAGGAGGGTAATGAAACGGGTACGAGTTTGGATATTATAAACGGGTGCAGGTACGGGTACATTAAAACCCGCCTCGAACCCCACCCCGTTGCCATCCGTAGTTAGTTTCAAATAACCTGCATATGGCAAACATGCATTTGGGCTTAACCACTTGGGCTTCTCTTTATGGGCCTCATAACAACGCGGGAACGCTATCCTTCTTCTCCCGCCAAAAACACCTCACACCAAAGCACTTTCCCACCCTTCCCGCCAAAACCACAGACAAACCCTCATTTTAGGTTAAAAAAACACTCACCCCTTTCTTCACATCTCCTCACATCTCTTCATTTCATTCTCTCCACAAATCAATCAACTAAAAACAGCAAAAGATGGATATCAGTGAAGAACAAAGAGCGATTAACAAGAAAGCCTTCAGCGAACTCTTCGAAAACAACGTAACCTCATTTCACCTTCAATTAATGATTATAAAAACTTTTGTATTTTTATTTTTATAAAGTTTGAATTTGTTAATAACAGGATCTGTTAGATGAAGATATCGGAAACATGATTCGCAACAAGCGCAACCGTTTGATCTTCCAGCTCTCGCATCTCTTTCAATCCGGAGCCGAACATCTCGCGCGAAGGTAGTTTTTATATAATTTTTTATAATATTATGTTTAGTGTATACATTTATTTGGAATACTGAATTAGTAATAACATGGTTTCAAATATGTTTTAGGGGCTGTTTGTTTCGGCTTATTTGATTTTGGGCTTATGTTTCATAATCTCACTTTTTGTGCCTTATTTTGAATCTTTTCGGCTTATATAAGTTTCTTTAGTTTTAAAATAAGCTACAAAAAGTGAGCTTGTGAAACATAAGGCTAAAACCAAATAAGCCATAAGTCGAAACAAACACCCCCTTAAATTACTTGGTGATGGATTATATACATTGAACTGGATTGAAATTAGTAATTTGTGGTAAATGGATTTTTTTTTTAATAAATAAATTAGTACCCTGGCGTGAATGATAATATCAATAGACATTGAATTGGACTAGTTTGTTAACTTTATGATAAAATTTTACGTTATATTATTTTTGTTTGTTATTTATGGATTTATTTTAGCACTAAATTTGGGCCTGGATGAACGTGTATGGATTAAGTATTTACATCCATCGAATTGGAATAGTAAGTTAGTAATACAATGCTTATGGTGTTATGGATTTGTGTTATATAGTTAAAGAGGCTTCAGAACCTTATTTAATGAGTATATACATTGAACTGGAATAGTTAAATAGTAATCTGATGCTAGTAGCTTCGTACCTTATGGTTATGTCTGTAATTTACGGTTTTGTGATATGTACCAGATTGTTACAGAACATTAGTCAAGGATTTGACTTTAAGGTTTCTAAGGATAATACGAATATACACATTGAATTGGAATAGAAAATTAGGAATTCGAAATTTGTTGGGCTATGTTTTACTTTGTGATTTAATGGATTTGTGTTTTAGGTTGTTGCAGAACCCAAGTGAATATATTCAGCCGCTATCGGATTTTATAACGGACAGAACCCGGAGTATTGACCCGAAGTTTCTGAAGGAAGGGGAACAAGTGCTGATTGGGTTTGATGGACCCTTTGTTTCAAGGAAGGTTACACCCCGGGATCTGCTTTCGGAGTTTATTGGTTCTATGGTTAAAGTTGAGGGGATTATTACCAAATGTAAGTTTTCGTAATTTCTTGGTTTTGTATATTGTAGTTTATGGAATGCTGTGCTGTGTCTGCTAAGTTTTTTATTGCTCCAGTTGCTTTTGAAGCGATTACTATCTATCTGCAATTATTATACATTATGGCATACCTTTCCAAGTGGATGGAACTTACTTAAGCTAACCATAAACTTGTGAGTCGTACCACTGACCAGTGAATTTACAAAAGAAAACATAATCGAACTGAACCCATTTTTTAGACTAGGCAGTTATGGATGTTGGAAATGTACATTTATACTTCTAGTAAAACAAAGATTGCAGAAACAGACTTTCTTCAAGTTCACTCAGTACACATAAGCCTTGATTTCAAAGTTGTTTATGTAATATTAATCCACACCATTGTTAAATCCAGGGTCTGATACTGCGATGTAGATAATACCATACTGTTTCTTTGATGGTCAGTAACACCAGGAAACATGTATCTTTTATAGTCTGTTTATTAAATGTGTATGTCATTATTATTAGAGCTTGAGTTTGTACTCTTTCAAATCGTCTATTTGAATGCTTTTAGACATTTGTAGTAAATGATAGTCTCCATCTCTGAAAAGAAATTTGCTATAGTTTTACACATCTGATCTGCCATTTCTTTTTCTAGGCTCTCTTGTAAGGCCGAAGGTTGTAAAAAGTGTTCACTATTGCCCTACAACTAATCAATTCACATCGCGCGAGTATCGGGATATTACTTCTACTATGGGTTTACCCACTGGCTCCGTGTATCCAACCAGGGTAATAACAAACTCCCTATAGCATATCACAATTCACAACGATTATAAGAATTTATCTCATTCATAATACTTTCTGCAGGATGACAATGGAAATTTGTTAGTTACTGAGTATGGGATGTGCAATTACAAAGACCATCAAACACTATCAATGCAAGAAGTGCCTGAGAACTCTGCCCCTGGCCAACTACCAAGAACCGTTGATGTCATTGCTGAGGATGATCTGGTTGACTCATGCAAGCCTGGAGATCGTGTGGCCATTGTCGGAATATACAAAGCTATTCCAGGAAAAAGTCAAGGCAGTGTTAATGGAGTATTCAGGTTTGTTAAAAGCCAGCAATAACGACCTCTGTCTTTATAGCAAACAATGTCTATAATCTATAATATTAACTGATTTACTATGCTATGTAGGACTGTGCTTATAGCAAACAATGTTTCTCTGCTTAACAAAGAGGCAAACGCTCCGGTGTATAGCGCTGAGGACTTGAAACAAATTAAGCAGATATCTGAGAGAGAAGATACATTTGAACTTCTTTCCAGATCACTTGCACCTTCAATTTATGGGCACTCATGGATTAAGAAAGCAGTTATTCTACTGATGCTCGGTGGAACAGAGAAGAATCTGAAAAACGGGACTCACTTAAGAGGGTAAGGTGTCATATTTATTCCCCTATATTAAAACATAGTAATGTAAAGTTAATTAAGTGTATGTTATCTGCAGTGATATTAACATGATGATGGTTGGGGATCCTTCTGTTGCCAAGTCACAGCTTCTTAGAGCTATTATGAATATTGCTCCTTTAGCAATATCAACGACAGGTCGTGGTTCTTCTGGGGTTGGTTTGACAGCTGCAGTTACTACTGATCAAGAAACAGGTAAGAGCTTTTTGATAACCTGGAAAAAAATATGTAAAACATCAGTTTTTGTTGCTGATTTTTTAGCTGTTTAAATTTATAGGAGAAAGAAGGCTGGAAGCTGGTGCTATGGTTCTTGCAGACAGAGGTGTTATTTGTATTGATGAGTTTGATAAGATGAACGACCAAGATCGTGTAGCAATACATGAAGTTATGGAGCAGCAGACTGTGACTATTGCTAAAGCTGGTATTCACGCTTCCCTAAATGCTCGTTGCAGTGTTGTAGCAGCTGCTAATCCTATCTATGGAACCGTAAGTAGTTTAACTACATTTTTTAGTTACATCAGATGCTAATTGTAAGCTATGTTTAACTTTATTTATGTTAATTAACTCTCTGCAGTATGACCGTTCAATCACTCCAACAAAGAATATTGGACTTCCTGATTCTCTGCTGTCTCGATTTGATTTGCTGTTCATTGTGTTGGACCAAATGGATCCTGTCATCGATAGGAAAATTTCTGACCATGTTTTGCGTATGCACCGCTTTCGGTCTGCTGCAGATGGAGGTTGGATTGTGTTTTGTTACATGATTTTAACTACTATATGATCATGCTTCAAATTTCTTAACTACAAGCAACATACCTTTTACAGGCGAGGATTCAGTTTCGATGTATGGAAGGGAGGATGAAACTGATGCAGATGGTTCGGTTTTTGTTGAGTTTAATCGAATGCTACATGGACAAACAAAAGGTAGGAGGGTTCACGTTGAAGCTCTGAAAATCAAGTTTCTTAAGAAGTACATACATTATGCAAAACACAGGATCCAGCCAGATCTCACTGATGAGGTAGTTTCTTTTTTGAAGAATTGTATTTTATCATCATTAGTGCCTTTAAATTAAAAGTTAGAATATACTTTTTATTAGTGTTAGTAATATGCAATGAGATTTTTTTAGAAAAGCTATATTGCTAGATATTTGATATATGGTTAATTTTGCGAGATATTTGATATCTTCTTCTATGTTCAGGCATCCGAGTACATCGCAACTGCATATGCAGAGCTCAGAAACACTGGTGGCAGTACAAGGGTTGGTGTTAACAGTCTACTATTTGTTTAATTTTCCATAAAGATCTGTCTGTTTCTCCATGATAATCAGGATTTTGGTTTTTGTAGACTGGAGGAACACTTCCAATAACTGCCAGAACCCTGGAGACTATTATTCGGCTCTCTACAGCACATGCCAAACTAAAATTGAGCAAACAGGTACCTTAATCTTGTTTCTCTTCTCTCTTGCTTCATGCTAACATGTCAAAACCGGCATTTTTTTTAGCGTTTGTCAAAATAGACTGGGTCAAATCGCCTTAAATATTTATAAATAATGAATGCATTGATTATGATAAAAGAGAAATATATCACTAATAATCTTAGTTAAATAAAACTCTTTCGGAGGTTGTATGCTCAATATATAGTTAAGCCACTTTCAACAGTTTCCTTTTTAGCTAATTTTTTAGATGGACTTGTTTGTAACACAATCCAAATTGTCCCCATCATTAAGTAACTGGGTTAAAATTTCGACCTTGTTTTATGTTTACATGAAAGCTCTTGTTTTGTTTTGTAGGTTTTGAAGTCTGATGTAGAAGCTGCATTGAAAGTTCTGAACTTTGCCATTTACCATCAAGAGTTGACTGACATGGAAGAGCGTGAGCAACAACAAGAGAAGGAGCAAGAAAGAAAGCGAGAGCTGATGGTGATGGAAATGAGCACGGTACCAGAAGAAAGGGAAGATCTGATGCTGGTGATGCTACTAATACAGAGTAAGTACTTAACCAAATATAAACTTTCATTTGAATGAAACCACTAGTTGTAGGACAATCCCATTCTTTGGTATACATCATCAGTAGAGGTGACAGTTTCAGCCCATTTGCTTGTGAATGTGTGCTTTATCTTTTAACACATCGAACGGGTCAAAGTGCCAAACGTCTCTCTAAGTGTTTGGTAACTGCATAAGCATTTTTTTCATTATTCGGATTACATTAAAACAGTATGTTCTTGGATATCCGCTTCGCTCCATCATCTTTAACATTCTTAGAAGAAACTGAATTTTTAATCAGTATGCAGCAAATTTTTGTTCTTAAGTATTTTACCCACTTTGTCATTTTGCTTTCCAAAAGGAAGTAGGAAGAAGTTCATCAACTTTTTTGATAACGAAAACAGGCATGTAATGCATTTATATTTATGGGTTGTCCAGCAGAAACAAGGACAAAAGTCATTCTATATTTTACCATTTTATGCTGGTTTTAAACATTGAGCATTACCTTTTCATCTTTTTTCTGTTTTGTTTCATTAGATTCAAGTTACAGCCTATTAAATACGATCATATTTCTTCTTTTCTTTCAGGGATGCAACTGAAGCAATGGAAGTAGATGAGCCTGTGGCGGCACCAACTATCTCCGCCGAGAGGTGTGTACAGTTTTTAATTTCTATCAAGCCCAAGGCTATTGTTTTAAGCACTATTCATTGTTGACCATATTTTTTTAATGGATCTGTTGTTTTTGTTATGTAGGGTTGCTGCATTCAGGTCTGCATTTGAGCAGCATCGACATGAACAGCGCTTTGAACAGATAACAATTGCAGAAATCGAGCAGGTGGTTAATGCTAGGGCAGCAGTACCTTACTTGAGGGCAGAGATCACGTTGCTTCTAGAGGTATATATATTATCTTATTTTTGACATTCTTATGTGTAAAGCTTCAGTAATCTAACACGTCGTTTCTTGTGTGCAGAGCTGGCGAGATGAAGGGAGAGTGATGATTGTTGATGATACTATTTATCCTACTTACTGAAAAGAACATTGCATGGATTTGTCAACTTATGTTCTTACGGTATTTGATTATTGATACCGTTCATGAATGTTTTTACTACCTCAGCTGTTTGTAACTTTTTAGGCTACCTAGTGTATGAACATCTACTTTTTCTTTAATTACCGTTTAGATAGTTGAGACTTATTCCCTTCTTGCAGTTGGTTACGGTATTTCCTTTTGGCAATTTCGGATAGTGATTAATGGATATCTTAAAAAGATGCCTACTTATAAAGTTCAGTACATTATTATAACATAAAAACTACAAAGATGCCATCTCAAATCGAAAAAGAAATTTGGTAACAAATGTTGAGTTAAACTCTAGAAATACAAGTTTGAAACATTAGTTATTAAGAGAACACCGGTTATAAATAAATAAGATCATGAAAAAAACTTTGAGGCCTCAGAAGAGGTAAGCCACGAAAGACACAACTGCTGCAAGTATAGCTGGTACTTGCAATGCCATTCCTTCACTCTCCATTGATGGAGAAGGTGCTGGTGCTGGTGCTGCTCCAAACTCCTGAGCCATGGTACCCGAACTGGTGAAGGCCATAAGGACTATCATTGTAATGGCGAGAACAGTGGCTAGCTTGGCACTTCCCATTTTGGTGATTGTCTTTTGTATGTATTTACTTGTAAAATAAGCTTGGTTGTATGGCTTGTTTGAGTGGGAAGTGTAGTGGGATTAATGGCTTTTATAGGAGCTGTTTAGTGGGATTACTGGTGGAATCTAACAGCTAATGACATGGTAAATATTGTTCTTAAATCAAAGGCATAATCATTTGACAGAAAGGGGGCATTATATCAACTCCATTTTGCCTTTGTGGCATTGCTGCTAGGCTGGACAAATTTTTGTACACATTTAATACCTCACTCTTTGTGTGCTGACTTGTATTCTTTGATATGTTAATGATCTTTTAGGATTTCTTACTTCAGATCTGATAATGATCTTTTAGGATGATAAACCAAAGTGTTATGCAGGTGTTGAGTTTCTTGATGCTATTTAACATGAGTGATGGATATTAGTCTCCACTTACAGTCAGTAACCTTAAATAAAAATTCAACTAATAAATACAAAACACTTGGCATGTTATCTACTCGACTCATCGTTTGCACTTGTAACGGTCGATAGAATCCGGAGGATTACGGTGACGACGGAGATGACAACAAGTTGTCGACGATGATGGAAATGATGACAAACCCGTTTGAACAAATCCCAAATTAACCCCATATCCAAACACCCTGAAGCCAAATTTAAATTATTCAATTAACGTTTATTTTCATTTTCGTGTGTTAAAAGTTTAAAAAATTCATAAAAAAAATAAAAAATGATATAGTGGTATAATAAAAGTATAAAGTATAAACTATGAACTGTGATATAAGAAAATAAATAAAAAAATGACGTAATGGTCAAAAAGTGAGAACCGTTCCTGATTGGCCAGGCCAAGTGATTGAGTTGGAAATTGGAACTGAACCAATGGTCTGGTCTATGGAGCATGGACTATCACGATGACGTGATGAACTAGCCCAAAATAAAATAGAGCCGTTCCTTATAAGCCAGGCCGAGTTGGAACTTTGAACTGAACCGATCTCTTCTTGAATTAGAAACTTAACTAAACCAATCCCAGACTTGGGTTTATGAACTACCCACAAAACTGAAAGGACTACTGAACCATGCGTTTGTTTTGTACATTGTTTACGAAGGGTAAAGGGTCACATATGGTTCAATCCCTGTGATTTTCCAAAACAAAAGTAAATATGTCGTTATGTTTTAACTAATTAAAGAAAGTGTATTTTTGTGCTGTTAAGACTTCTAACATATAATAAGGAAAAAAACTATAAATTCATAACGTACTTTACAAAAAAACTCATTATGTTCTATCTACTTAACTTATTGTCATAATACATAACCGTTTTCATTTTATCCGGTTATTTTACGTCCGATTTTATCCGCTTTTATCCGTCTTCGTAGAATCGTCTATTTTTATCCATTTTCATTTTAATATGTCCGGATAAAACAGATTAACCGAATAAAATGAAAGCGGTTATGTATTATGACAATAAGTGAAGACATAAGCGTAATGAGTTTTTTAGAAAGACGTTATGAATTTATACTTTTTTCCGTATAATCATCATATAAGAAACTTTATTTAAACGATATGTACCATGAGCTAATAACGAATTAATAACGGCGTTGTAATGATCAACTCCGACTTGGTTAATTTGCCTTGCCCATCTGCGACAATTAACCAATATGAATTTTTGACTGTTTAAACTAGGGTGAGCAAAACCGCCTGACACCGAATAAGCCCGAAAACCGACCCGACCGAATGGTACCAAACCGAACCGACGAAACGGGTCGGGATTCGTTATACAAAAGTGTTATAATCGGTATCGGCCCGAATCAGATACAAACCCGACTTTAGCCCCAAGAAGCCCGCTAGCCCGATTAGAAATTAGGTATACTAAAAACATAGCCCCCTCTCATGATGTCTCATTCATTCATTTTCTTTCCCCTGTACAACTTTCATAGAAACGAGAAAAACCAATCAAAAACACCACATATGAATCAAGAACAATTATCAAAACTCGATTGATTCACATCTCAAAATCAAGAACAACCAATCCAAATCGATCAATCTCATCTCAAAAACACCACATAATGGGGTGTTTGGATCTGTTTCTGGGTTAAGTATTTCTATTTGTACTTCGACCTGCTTCAGTAAGTAAAGGGTGTTTGGATCTGTTTCTGGGTTAAGTGATGTTTGGATTTGCTTTTAGGTTTAAGTGAGTATTTGCATTATGTTAATGAGTTGTGACTGCTTTTGGGTTAATGTGTTTGGATCCGCTTTTGTGAGTGTTTTGGATCCGCTTCGAAGTCGGCCGACCGATTGTTACCCGAAACCGACCGATCGACCGATTGTTACCCGAAACCGAACCGACAAAAACGGGTCGGGAGTCGGTTTAGTGTTTTCCATTCAATCGGTATCGGGCATTGGCGGGTCGAGTCGAGACGGGTCGGTATTCGGCCCGATGCTCAGCCCTAGTTTAAACCCCGCTATAAAAGTATATGTGTATCTTATGAGCTTGCATGAGAGTTATATACATGAGCTGGCCATTGTGACCATCAGTGACTGAACCTGGTTTTAAAAGGACCGGGTACACAAAAGATTTCAACTGTAATAATTATTTGTTGACTTCACGTCTTTACTTATCGGTACTTGCATTTGTGTAACTTTAATGCATTAATATTTGGGTAAATGATAAAAAAAGTATCATGCTTATCATCATTTGTTTTGTGGGTATTGAACAAAATTTTTGTTTTTATGGTACTAATTTAAATTCATCCTCTTTAGGGTACTATTTGACATTTTGTCCTTCGAGAAAAAAATTTCTATTAGCTAAGAGGGCCAAAAATGTCCAAAAATTTCGTAAAATACCCTAAAGAGGATGAATTTAAAAGTATAGTACTCACAAAAGCAAAAAATTTTGTTCGCTACTTACAAAAGCAAATGATGTCAAATATAATATTTTTTTTATCATATGCCCTTGATATTTTAGTATAGAACCAAAAGTCCAAAACCAACATAACACTAATTGAAAATAAAACTAGCTAAAGTTTTAAAGTTTATTGACACATACGTCAAGTTATGACATCTTCCAGGAAAAAAAAGTAAAAAAATAATAATAAACACTTGTAAGTAATCGTAACGCATGAATAACAATAAAGCAAATAAAAGATCTTTATATACCTAAAGGTGCGTTTGGTGTGTTAAAAGGTATCACAATCTTTAACGGAATGTTATAGGGTGAAATGAGAATAAAGATATCAATGTCGATATTGCTCTTCTAAGTCAATAATTTTGTATTGGCCTCAAGCTAGTATTCTAGATTATTCCTTGCAACCTTTTATATGTATTAATGACATACGAAACATTATACATTTACATGGCATCAGGCTTGAATACGAGTTTGTATTAATGACATACGAAACATTATACATTTACATGGCATCAGGCTTGAATACTGATCCTTCCACTAAACCCTAAAATCGCCTCTTTTTAATCTCAGTCGATAGTTGGAGGCAATTCCAGTCGACTTTTACGTATAATTTTTCATTGTATGTTGATTACTAGTCGGCACGTATATTCTTGTCGATCGTTGGTAATATATGTTTGGTTACCAATCAAAGCTTGTTCGGTTGATCGTTCGTTGTTGCTTTTCTCGTTGCATTGTTGATTGTTTGGTTCTTTGTTCCAGGTGATAGTTGCTTGTTTGATCGATTGGTCGTTTATACAATAGCTTCAAACCCTAACCAAAACTGTATTGTTCCAGTTACAAATCTACTTGCCCTAACCCTAGCCCTAAGTTGTTTAATGTTTGGATAATTATTACTACCCCTCATCTAACTGAACCCTAGAACTTTAAACATGACCGGTGATAACCCCCATCCACCGGTGATATTGTTGTTGGTCAGGTTAGAGTTTTTCATGTTCTGTCTCGTTACTGTATGCAGATATTTTCACTAAAGGCATACCTTCATCTTTGTTTGAAGAGTTTCGTACCAGTTTAAGAGTCCGATGTCCTCCCGCTCAAACTGAGGGGGAGTGTTACTCAATATTTTGTATTAGGCTCAAGCCCATATTCTAGATTATTCCTTGTAACCCTTTATATGTACATTACGGTTTGCATTTATGACATACGAAACATTATACACTTAGGGGGTGTTCACCAATTTAAGTAGTTAGATATAAGGCTCTTATTTAGCCTCTTATAGGGGAGAAAGAAGCTTTAATGTCTCTCCCAATTAAGAGGGATAAGGCTTTGGGCCCACATTTCTTCCCCACTAAGAAGAAAGTAAACACCCCCTTAAAGTTATTTGGTATTATAATACAATATTGGTATTGGATTTCACAAGACGGGTCTGTTACCTTTTTTTTAATATAGTAATAAATAAAATTTCAAACATAGAACGAATACTTTTTTCGTGTGGTGGAAATTGAAGATATCAAACGGGACACACGAGACTCCTACAAAGCCCACATCTTCCTACTAGAATGAGGCTACAGGTATAAACTCATATTTTATTTGTTATAGTGCCTAACAAAACACTTACAATACTATCATTGTCATTACATCATTATGATATACATGAACCAAACGCACCCTAAGAGTTTACAAAATTCAGTAACCGGGTGTCCGTCCATGTATGATTGTGTTTATGTTTATAATATGTTAGTACCAGATAGTAACCGGGTATGATTATGATTATGTTTATACAATGAACATCGGATAGTAACTGGGTATGATTATGATTATGTTTATACAATGAACATCGGATAGTAAGCAGGTATGATTATGATTATGTTTAGGATATGAACACCGGATTATAACCGGGTATGATAATGATTATGAAATGATATGAACACCAGAGTGTAACCTGGTATGATTATGATTATGTTTATGATATGTTAGTACCGGATAGTACCCGGTATGATTATGATTATTAAATGATATGAACATCAGATAGTAACCGGGTTATGATTATGATTATGTTTATGATATATTAGTACGGGATAGTAACCGGTTACGATTATGATTATGTTTATGATATGAACACCGGATAGTAACCGGATATGATTATGATTATGTTTAGGACATGAACACTGGATAGTAACAGGGTGTGAATATGATTATGTCTATAATATGAACACCGGAGAGTAACCGAGTATGATTATTGTTAGAAACAAAGACCTTGATAGATCTTAAGCACTCGGGGATCGTTAGCTTTGCCTATGTAATCACAAGCAAACTAATGGAAGATCTCTACAACTTGGTATTGTAGCGGAAAATGAATACAAGTTATAGTAACTAAGAACACTTTTGATCCTCTATGGATCTTTGATTATAGAAACTCTATGTTTGGATAGAATACAAGACTTGAGAAACTTAAGAAAAGCTTATCTATTACAAACTAAGATGGTTTCTTATATAGGCAAGAAACCCTAATAAGCGTTGACAATTTACGCTTCTACTACTAAACTAGACTAAGCATGCAACTAGACAAGCATGCAACTAATCATATTGTTTTGTTAATCATCGTGTTTATTCCGAGTAAGCTCTACATAATCGGCGCCAACCTATACATACGGCAACGACTTTTACTCTAAAGTGAGCTTATCTCTCCACGTGGTTCCCACTTTCAAGAAGAACGCATGCTCGCTTTATCACTTCAATCAAGTATAACTTCAAAGATCATTTCTTCTTCAAAGAAATCTCTTCGACTAAAGCTTCGCGGATCGGTAGCTTGTGCTTCAAATCGAGAGATTACCTTAATTCCCAACAATCCTCCCTAAACCGGAATTTGACTAGGTTAAGTTCCGGCTTCCTTGATAGATCTATAATGTTTGTTGAGGATTGTAACATTTTCCTTGAGGATTGTACCATGATGTGGATTCAAGAATGAGTGGACAAGAACTCGAGGATCGCAAAGAAAGAGTTAGAAGAAGAACATCTCTATGATGATTGAACTGAAATACCGGATCTTTGCAAAGAACATGTGACATCATGTACCTCAAAACATATAAGTTCAATACTATTCTCATCACTTCCGTGTGTTAACTCCTCGTGAGAGGTGAATCATCGAAATTAATGGATTTGATGTCTCTTTACCAATAGCCATTACTACTGGGTAGCCACATGTTTGAGTTCGAAAACTATGGTACATTGATAACCATCGATTTATTGGCAAACCAAAGAACCATATAAACGGATTTGTCTTGTCTTTACCGTAGCCGCTTGCTCGTGACTAGTCAATTCTTAGGATTGGTGAATTGAGCACCAAATATGGATTCGATTGTCTTTACCACATGCCATATACATGTGGACTAGCCAATTCTTGGATTCCAAACAGAATAGACCATGGTGAATTGATGACCATACAACTCTCAAGAAGTTAAGCATGGGTAGTTGCTAACCCTATGGTTATGAGCAAACCATTACTGATTATCAACAGATTTGATGTGTCTTTACCAAAGTCGCACCTTTGGACTAGCCAACTCTTTGATATACAAAAGGTACATCGGTGAGTTAAAACCATTAGTTTGGTACAACCAAACTGAATAAAAGATAGTTTTTTTTTTTTTTTTTTTTTTTTAACTAAGAACAATTTATAAACCGAAAAGCTTAATAAATTGAAAAGGAAAATTTAAAACCTAATTTTTCTTAAATAAACGCTATCACTATTTTTAAAATGATGTTTTGTGAATTAGTGAAAGTCGTTTACTTTAAAAATTTTACAAAATAGGCAAATATCACAAGAAAAGCGATTAAAATGAACAAAAACAAAGTAGTGCGAGTACCAATTGTCCCGATATGGAAGAAGAAGGCCTATTGCGGGTTGTTGAAGTTGAGTTTTGATCAATCCCACCAGCAGTTAAAGCAGTTGTCTTTCATTCCCTACAGTGATCCGGAGGAATTTCCAATTCGACTCAACATCTTTTCCATAAGTCTCTTAGGCGAGGATACTTTCTTTCGGACAACAGCATACAAATGATTCCACCTTAGTCTCAAGGACATGCACCCGGGAGAGGATAGAATCTCCAAGATGTAAGCTTCCACCGATGTGAGTTTTCCCAAATTGAAGATGCTTTCTTTGTTGGGAATATGGGAGTTCAACAGAACTTGAAAATCTCTGGTAAAACATCCCGAACCTTGTGGTTCCTTGTCACAATAATAAGTGGAAACTTGAGTGAACAGAGAAAGTAAGTCCGCTTATCTATCAAGTGTAGAATTTCCTTGAAAGGTGAATTCCAATCGAGGTAGAGTCCCTACGAAGAAGAATATTCATCGATCTTCCTTCAATGTCCAGTTATCCCATCTTACGAGTTTCCATCGGAAAATCGGCAGCAGACCCTTCTATGATAAAAGATGAGTCATCAGCTTCAAGGTCCAAAGGAGAAATTTTGGCCTTAGTCTTCTTTCTCCTTCCAGGCAGATAGATCTCCTGAGGGGGAGTATTTTCATCTTGTGCATCTGTAGAGGGGCATGTATCAGTCGATGGAGACATGGTTGTAGCACGAAGTGCTTTCATCCTGTGGGATATCCTTATAGCCTTTTCTGTTTTGGTTTCTGCGAGATCAGTTTCCTTGACTTCAGAATCTTCTATTGGGACAACAGGTGTTACTGTGGGAGAGGGAGTTGATGCTTGGTGCTTGGGAGGAATGGAAGATGGTTCACAGATTGACCCTTGGTAGTGAAGAGACAACTTCGTAGAGGTTGCTTCAGAGAATGACCTGAGAAGATTCTTTGGTTGTAGCATCATCGCCTTGAGTCTTTTGGCTTGGAGCAGCTTCATTTTCAAAATCCTCTTTAGATTGAGAGATTTCGCTAAGGATAATGATCTTTCCCGCATGATTCGGTTATATTTGCGATACAGACATGATCGGGAAAAGCCTTGACTTGCTTCATTGTTAGACCGAGTTGGACTCGAGTCTTGGTTTTCACCACCCTTCTTATTTCATCTTTAGTTGGAGGTTTGTTTTGGCCTTCGAGCTTGGATGGCCTCTTTTGTGCAAGTGCTTCTTGCTTCCTTTGTCTTCCCTGAGCCCTCATTCGCTCCACATAGTTGTCACTAAGAAAATCTCCTCCTAGGATACTCTGAGCTAGAGAAGGTCTTGAAATGACATGCTGAGTTAGAACATCCCATTGTGCAGCAGGCATCTGAACCCTCAATTTGTCTAGTTCTTTTCTTCTCTCAGGAGTTAGAGATGAGAATTCTTCTGTTTCAAGTTGTTTAGACAATGCTGTATCTTCCTTTGACTTCTCAAACTCTGCTAATCTACTAGCTTGACCTAGTCTTTCCTCCTCAGTCACCAGGTTAGGACCAAGCTCATCTTCAGTGATCACATTTTCCCTTTGTCAGCAGGCTGCTTAGCACATTCTTCTTTAGTAAGATCAACTACAGGAATTTCTTCTGGAGTACTTAAATCAACTGAGGTGGTCAAGACAGCAACATCAGGATGATCTGCTGAAGGTGAGGGGTCTGATGGTTCTTGAACAGATGAAGTCTGTCCAAGGTCTGGAGATGCATCCTCCATTTGTATATCATCAGATGCAGCCTTATCAACTACAGGTTCCTCTGAAGCTTCAGAAGAAACCTTGTGAAGACCAGATCTCTTTCTTCTGGTGTACAGAATAGATTTTGTCTTCTTTGATGAAGTGGCAGCTACAGATGAAGGGTTATTGAGAGAAACTTCAGCCAACATTTCTAGAGACCCAAAGGGAGGAACTTCTTGCTCTTCATCAGATGAAACCACCAATTTCCTTTTGGAAGACCCTTTTAGGTTGTGCTCTAAGATCTTAATCTGATTCTGCAGTTCTTCAATTTTGCCTCCAAGAGAAGACTTGGTCTCTGCTAGCTCCTTTTTCAGATTCTTAACCTCTGCAGCATACCTGTTGACAAGAGAGTACACAGATGAGAGTGTAATGGGGTCCTCGGCTCCACCAGTGATTGCTCTGTGGTGGGGAGCCTCATTGGACCTTCGGGAGTAACTGGTCATGCTCAATGTGGGAATATCTTCATCAAGAGGATCCCGCACAGGACTTGGTGCCTAATCTGCGTTGACAATTTACGCTTCTACTACTAAACTAGACTAAGCATGCAACTAGACAAGCATGCAACTAATCATATTGTTTTGTTAATCATCGTGTTTATTCCGAGTAAGCTCTACATGTCTGACGCCAACCTATACATACGGCTGACTTTTACTCTAAAGTGAGCTTATCTCTCCACGTGGTTCCCACTTTCAAAGAAGAACGCACGTCGCTTTATCACTCAACAAGTATAACTTAAAGATCATTTCTTCTTCAAAGAATCTCTTCGACTAAAGCTTCGGCGGGATCGGTAGCTTGTGCTTGGCAGTAATCGAGATTACCTTAATTCCCAACATGATCTACTCGATTCACTTGGGTTAAGTTTTTAAGGACAAAGGATGAAACTCTAGATATCATCATCAAACTTATCAAACAGTGCAGTTCGACTTAACAAAACTGCGTAATCATCCGAATGACAATGGAACCGAGTTCGTTAATAAACAACTTAGTGATTTTTATGAAAGTGTTGGAATCACCATCAAAGAAGTGTTCCACGAACTCCTCAATGAACGGTGTAGTTGAAAGACAATCGAACTCTTGTGGAAGCCGCAAGAACAATGATGATTTACTCAAAGGTTCCAATGTTTCTCGGGTCAAGCCATTGCCACTACATGCTACACTCAAAATCGATCCCTAATTCACACCGCTCATGGAAAACTCCATATGAACTTGTCCACAATAGAAAACCTAATCTCTCATTCCTTCATGTGTTTGGTGCATTGTGTTATCCAACTAATGAGGCCAACACTTAGGCAAACTTAAAGCTAAAGCGGACATTGGAGTATTTTTACGATATGCACCAAGAAAAAGGATACCGAATCTACAACAAAAGAACCCTAAATATCATGGAAACAATTCACATTACGTTCGATGAGTCGGCCGGTCCAATGGCTCCAGACAACCCAGCCTCGGACCCGCATCATCAAGTAGTCCCATCGGTTCTACTCTTGTATACGATTCTTCGCCAAGAACTCCTTATGTACCTCCTTCAAGATGACTTGAAGAAACTGTTTGATCCAATGTTTGATGAACAATATGAGCCAATCGCTAATGATTTGTCTATTCCATCAGCAGGCTGCTCCTCTCTGCCAATGAAGATAACCCTTCGGTTTCTATGTCATTAAGTCAAGAAGCGCTGCTGCGATCACTCTGTCTCATCAACAAATCATCAATCATCGAGTGTACATCATGGAATTGTTTACGGAACCCTTGATGGAGAGAATCCCTTTGCTACTCCCGAAGATGCACCATTTGAAAACATATTTGCTCCGAATCGTCATCGTAACCATCTTCATCGGGAGAAATTGACTCTGCTACTTGGTTCCTTAACAACAACCACATGAACACCTTAGAAAATGGACACATGATCATCCATTGGACAACATCATTGGAAACCCATCTCGTCCGATCCACAAGGAAACAACTTGCAATCGATGCCTTATGGTGCTTCTTCAACTCCATACTCTCTAAGGTCGAACCAAAGATGTTAAACTGCTATGAATGAAGACAATTTGGTTCAATGCCATGCAAGAAGAAATTCATGAGTTTGATCGACTAGATGTATGGGAATTAGTACCGCTCCATTGTGCTATGATCATTGCTCTAAAGTGGATCTTCAAAGTAAAACTTGATGAGCATGGTGATGTTTTAAGGAACAAGGCTCGATTGGTTGCAAAGGATACCGTCGAGGAGGTATTGACTTTGAGGAATCATTTGCTCTAGTTTCTCGTGTCGAGGCAATCGTAATCTTCTTGGCTAATGATGCAAGTAAGAACATGGTAGTCTCATCGGATGGATGTAAAGACGGCTTTTCTTAACGGAGATCTTAAAGAAGTCGTATACGTCGATAACACGAGGCTTTGTGAATCCGAGCATCCTACTCACGCCTATCGCTTGAAGAAGGCTCTTTACGGTTTGAAGCAAGCTCCAGGGCATGGTATGATCTGTTATCAAAGT